>SKCR01009436.1:0-72301 GCA_019454045.1 Zanthoxylum bungeanum
TACCATCGGTAAACAGAACCTCCTATTACACTTGCATGAGTATCCAATACCCAAATATATGAGAACTATGCCGTTACGTTTCCATAACGCGCGCACGTGTAACACTAGTCTATTCCGCATTATCGATGTCCAGTCTCGATAATACTACGACTATGGATATTTATTGATCAAACCTTTAGTAGATTGATATTGCCTCATATCTTATTAATCTGGAACTAATCATAAGGACTTTTATCATTTATATATTCAAGTAATCTAATTACAAAATGATAAAATGACAATTTCTTTTGTCACATAGTTAATTTGTACAAAAACCACAATGTCTTTTACAAATAGTGATGTTATGGGTCATAATTGTCCAACAGTAATTGCTTGACTGCATACTACATATCATATTTTATATTATACATATTAATTTATTTTTATATTTTTTATTATAAACAAATCCTAAAAATATATTTTTCCTTACAAGGTCGCAAGGTGGGCATAAGAGCTCTTATTATAAGGCATTGGTTTCAAGTTCATGCCTATACTAGGACATACATTTCTCATGGTATGGTCATCACCCGGCTCATGCAGTATTTTCAGCTGAATTTGGATGATGAACTGGTCTCATTTGAACATCTGGTTGTCATTAACCAGAGATTCTTGCGACAGAAAGCCTATATTGTACAAAAACAGGCGATGTTTTCATGACACGTATCGAAAAATGATATATATAATTTATGACAAAATTTGATAGCGATTCGAGTATTTAATTTTGTTTATTTATCTGTTTGGTGGGTTGTCATGCTACGCAGAACTAGCCATCACAGGCTGATGATCCACTAGAAGGCTCTGATGGCGCTGACCCATCTCACGCTTCTTATCGTCCAAGTGATCCATTAGTCACTTTGTTATGTGACTGCGTATTTGAAATAGAAGAGGGACAGACGAGGATGGAGGATTGATAGAAGAGAATGAAGGATCTGTAGAAGATGATGAAGGATCAACGAGAGAGAATGGATGATTGACATAAAGAAATAGATGATCGGCAGAAAAGAATAGAGCGTTCAGTACATGAGGCGTTAGAGCTTCTGAGGACATTGAATTTGATTGACAATGATTTTGATACGTAATTTTTTTCATTTTGATGTAATGGTTAACTATTTTACTATATAATTAACTGTTATATATATATTAGTTACATATAAGTCCTAAAAGAAAAAAAAATAAGGAATTTAGAAAAAATAGTTCATAAATAAATAAAATATATTTTATTAATATATATAAAGGAAATATTATTAAAAAATATGAAAAAGGTAAATAACTTTGGGGATTTGAAGATAAACTTCAGATCTCCGAAATTTTAAACTAACAAAAAAAAAAAGATTTGGGGTAGACTTTGGAGAATTTGTATTTTTCAAAGTTTACTTCGGAGAAAATTATCATTTTAACAAAACTCAAACGTTTTGGTTTATTTTGACAAATGATAAAAAAAATTTAAACTAATTTTGTCAAATTCCCATGATTTATTTCGTCGTACTAATTAATCTGAAGAAACTAAAAGGACCATAGAAAATGTATTATATCGATTTTAACAATGCATTGTGAATATTTAAGGGTGGCTGCTGCCTCAAGGCCCTGCTCAAATTAGAACACTACGAGCTCTTTGAAAATCTATTTTATTTTTTACGAGGAGCCATTTCAGTAGTTTGTTGGGAACATTAGACAACTTCGAGATTTTGAGGCCCTAAATTAATTTATAAGCTATATAGTCATTCATTGATAAAAATGATTTTATTATTATTATTATTATTATTATTATTATAATGGATATAATTTTTTTCATTAAATTTTGAGTTTTAATTTTGGAAACCCCAACGGACCGCAACTATCACAATGTCATCCCTGGGCTTTATGAAGGTAGCATCCATGTGAACAAAGTTGTATCATATGTAAGTTTGTGAAAGATATCATATATAAGATCTCTGAATTGTTTTGTTTTTGTTTATTTTCGTAGAAAAGCAAGTGGTGGCTTGAGAGATTGTTGAGTTATCCCTTAACTCCAAAAATTTCAAATTTGAAGTGTGTATCACAATTATGTAAATACAATATCGGATTATCTATTACGAAAACAAATGCAAAAGAAACCAATTATTTGGCTTTTATTATTATTTTTTTAAAATAAAAATAAAAATTAGGGCTATTTTAATTAAAAATAACCTAACATTTATCGTGAAATAACGGTTTTATAACTAAGAAATAATAATAAAAAAATCAAGGTTTTGTAATGGGCGTTAATAATCCCACAATTGTTATTGGGCTTTAGTGATTTGCTTCATCTCAAGTTTAAGATTTAAATCACACTAAATGTATTTTTTTGGATCATGCACCATGGTGTAAAAAACCAATAACTTACCATGTTTTGTGTTGGGAAACTTCTGAGAACACATAGCACATATCTCGGGATTAGCTGAGGTGCGCGTATCCTGATCTGTGCTGGGAAACTTCTGAAGGCACAGAGCACATGTTTCAGGATTAGTCGAGGTGCGCGTAAGTTGGCCACTGGCCCTGATATGTATTGAAAACTTCTAAAGGCACGGAGCACATGTCTCGAGGATTAATAGAGGTACGTGTAAGCTGAACCGGATACGGGTTATTAAAAAAAAGGGATCACAACCGTTAATAGGACTCAACTAGCAACTCCTCTGATAAAAGACCAACCAATGAGCTTCATTATTACAAAATACAAAGGCAGTATAAAACTAAAACTTCGCTTCACTTCACTTCTCAGTAATCCACAAGTTCTTGAAGCATTTCAAATTCTACTCCAAGAACTAAAATTGAAAATCCCCCCTATATATATAGAAACCCTAATCTCTTTCAGTCAGATCCACAGGATATCAAATCTCTGCTCAATCCCTTACTGGGTCAAGTTTCTTTCCAACTTTCTCAGGAAAATTATAAGAATTTTCACAGGAAGCAAACAGAGAGAGAGTGAATTGAGTATCGGGAACTGAAATGAGGAGGAGAGGTCAGGATTTTCGAAGGCCAGTGAGGAGGAGGATATCGCACGTGGTGTGGTGGACATTGTGTGGGATTGCGGTGTTGCTCTTCTTTGTTATTTTGAGCAAAGAGAGTCGGATTCAATCCAGCCCCATTTTTCCTAAGGTCAATGTCTTTTCCTTTCCTTTTCTATTTTACTTGCTCAATTCTGTTTGCCTGCTGAGAAAATTCTCTTTTGACCTTGGGTATTGACTTCAATTGATGCATGAAATTAGCTGTTTGATGTGGCATTTTTTTCTGATTGATGCAGCTGATATTTGTTATGTAGGAAATAGTTCTTGAATTTGTATTTTTTTTCCTTTTCAAAGTCTGTTTGTCAATTCTGCTAAGGCTGTGGTTGCTTTGGGAGTAAAAGCTTTGAAAACATGTTGCTGGATGGAGTAGTAAACCATATTTAAGTGCTTATTGTTTGACAGCATGCTTAGCTTTTGTATCACTACTTTCTAATTTGGTTTATTGAGGAGACATGCAAGCGGCCACGGCAGTTCATAAGACCTGGAAATGAATGGTTTTTCTGTTAGATTACATCGTTTTTCTTTGAGGAACTACATGTTGATGTTAGTTGAACCGTTCTTAAAATTGTCTCAATGTGTAAAAGCATACGAAAAATATTATTTCTTTCTATTTGTACTTGCTTTTTGTTCTATAATAACTTAAGTCTTGGAATTGACAACAGAAAAAGTTTTCGAACATAAGCAAAAACTAGATAAGGATACTGAGCTTCTAGATTTATCAAGTGGGTTACCGACTAATTCTATTTTATTTAATTTCTGCATGATTGCTCCCTAGGTTTTCAAGGTCAAGGTGTTTACATAAGATGCATATCATGAAAGAATTTTTCTACTTAAAAATTTATATAATCAGATTCTTTCTTATCTTAGCAACCATTTTGGAGGCCACAAAGGTTGGGTATTTAAAGTCAAAAATCTTGAAGTAGAAGATGTATACCATCAGTGTGTAGAATAATGCTGATGCGCTTACTTGCAACTTCTAAATGTTATTTTGCAATGATTGGCGTTGTACTTTTGTCTTTTGGTCATGATGCTTGAGAATGACCTAAGTGGTTATCCATTGTGAGCCTAAATTATATGTCTTGTGACTAAGATCTTCTTTTTAGATAAAGGTAGCAAGGTAGTATAAAATCGTATATATGATACAATAATCCATTCAAATCTGGTTTCTAATGTGACCATGTACTTTTCTTTGTCCAACCTATGAGAGTATGATGCCTGAAACATAATTTTAGATTAACTAGTTTCCCACTTCCGTTAGATATTTTATCATATTTCGTGCACTCAGCATGCCCCCATTTTTTACTCATTTTGATGTGAGGATCTTTCTTGGGTAATTTCACATTTTCACTTATGATGTCAAATTTATTGGATAGGAGGTGCCATGGTGTATACTCTTTGTCGATGACCTAGTTTTAATGGTTGGTTCCAAAGAAGGTGTAGAGGCTAAACTTGAAATGTGTAGAAAAACTTTTGAATCTAAAGATTTTCGGCTAAGTAGGTTAAAACCTAAACATATAGTGTGTGAGTTTAACAAAGGTCGTAGAGGTAATGTGATGGAAATAAGAATTGGTGACCAATCAATGGTTTATTATCCTTCAAAAGAAATAGAGAAAAGATTGAGATATCACTCATAGAATTCATTCAGGTTGGAGGAAATGGAGATGTGTATCTGCGATCTTGTTCGATCAATCCTTTAAAATTTAAAGAAAATTTTTATAGGATGGCCATGAGACCTGTAATATTTTATAGGACGGAATGCTGGACAATAAAACATCAACATATTCAAAAAATGAGGGTAGCTGCAATGAGAATGCTTAGAGGGGTGTGTGGGTGGACTAAGAGAGACTGAGTTAGAAATAAAGAAATTCAAAAGAAAGTAGTTGTAGCACCGATTGAGGAGAAGATGAAAGAAACACGACTAAGATAGTTCGGTTATGAACAACGTAAACCTCTAAGTGCTCCAGTGTGAGAAAAAGAGATCAAATGGTGTTGTCATATGTCAAGGGGTGTGTGGTTGGTTATCAAAGTAACTCGTGATTTCAGTTATGTGGTCCAGATTGTAAATTATTTGGATCCTGCTGTTTGATGATGCTAACATTACCTTATAGGAATTTGTAAAACAAGAGTGAGTTTTGCTATTCCTTTACTACGACTATAATGATTGCTGTACCTTTGTTTTTCTAATTTTATTGCAAAATTAAGGATATATGTGCTATTTGTGCTTAGCAGAGATATGACAGGCACGATAGGATAATGGAAGGTCTGAACATTACTGATGAAATGTTGAGTGCTAACTCAGCTACCAGGCAACTTGCTGACCAAATTTCTCTTGCAAAAGCATTTGTTGTGATTGCAAAAGAAAGCAAAAACCTTCAATTTGCATGGGAATTAAGTGCCCAGATCCGCAATTCACAAGTCCTTCTCTCAGACTCCGCAACAAGACGGAATCCTTTGACGATCAGAGAAACAGAAACTGCAATTCGTGATATGGCTTTACTACTCTATCAAGCTCAGCAGTTTCATTATGACAGTGGAACAATGATCATGAGGCTAAAAGCTAAAATTCAAGCACTGGAAGAACAGATGGGTTCTGTAAATGAGAAGAGTTCAAAATATGGACAAATTGCTGCCGAAGAAGTCCCAAAAAGTCTATACTGCCTTGGCATTAGGTTAACTACTGAATGGTTCAGAAATATAAATTTGCATAGGAAACTCAAGGAGAGAAAGCAAATGGAGAAACTTGTGGATAACAATCTCTATCATTTCTGTGTTTTTTCTGACAACATCCTGGCAACTTCGGTTGTGGTCAATTCAACTGCTTTAAACTCGAAGAATCCAGATATGATTGTCTTTCATCTTGTAACTGATGAAATAAACTATGCTGCAATGAAGGCCTGGTTTGCCATTAACAGTTTTAGGGGAGTAACTGTTGAAGTTCAGAAGTTTGAGGACTTCAAATGGTTGAATGCTTCTTACGTTCCGGTTCTTAAGCAGCTTCAAGACTCTGAAACACAGAGCTATTATTTTTCTGGCAATAATGATGAAGGTCGGACTCCAATCAAGTTCCGAAACCCTAAATATCTGTCTATGCTTAATCATCTGAGGTTTTACATTCCAGAAGTTTTCCCTGAGCTGAAGAAGGTAGTTTTTCTGGATGATGATGTTGTTGTTCAAAAAGACCTATCTGGTCTGTTTTCCATCAACTTGAATGGTAATGTCAATGGAGCTGTCGAGACGTGCATGGAGACGTTTCATAGATACCATAAATACTTGAATTACTCACACCCTCTGATAAGAGAACATTTTGATCCTGATGCATGCGGATGGGCATTTGGGATGAACGTTTTTGATTTAGTGGAGTGGAGGAAAAGGAATGTAACTGGTATATACCATTACTGGCAGGAAAAGAACGTGGACAGAACATTGTGGAAACTCGGTACCCTGCCTCCTGGACTATTGACATTCTATGGCTTGACAGAACCATTGAATCCCGCATGGCACGTACTGGGGTTGGGCTATACAAATGTCGACACGCAATTGATAGAGAAAGGAGCTGTTCTGCATTACAATGGAAACTCAAAGCCATGGTTGAAGATTGGATTGGAAAAGTACAAGCCCCTGTGGGAGAAGTATGTTGATTATAGTCATCCTATATTGCAACAGTGCAACTTTCACTGATACTGGATATTGTAAGGTTTATCACTTCCACTACAAACCTGGGGGAATCAGAAGAACCAGATATTTTGATCAGGAATGCTTGTATGAATTTTGCAAGATCAAGCGTGGCTATTTGTTGTAACATGGGTACTTTGTGCTTCAATTCACATTCTTTTCGGTCACTCGTGTTTGCTTGCTTTATCTCACAGAGAAAAACTTATATCAGAACATCCTTATAAGACCATTCAATCAATAAACGACACATATTCAAACAAATTATCATTAATTGAATTGTCCTAAATCACTTTCACATTCTCTATATAAATTTTTCTCTATTTCACAATAGGTCGAAATAACCCATTGCTCCCGGATCACGATGGATTCATTTTTTTCAAAAGAAAACAAAAACTTTTATAATGTTTGAAATGACTGTCTTTAACAATAAAGTCGTTGTAGTATAGTGGTGAGTATTCCCGCCTGTCACGCGGGTGACCCGGGTTCGATCCCCGGCAACGGCGTATTTGTTTTGACTATCGCATTTTAGTTCCACTAAACCCGTTCTTCAAAAAGAAAAGTGGCTACCATCTCTAAGCCCAGAGCCCATTGTGTTTGAAAAGGCCTTGTACGCTGAACTAAATCAAAATTATTACTCCACTCCATAAAGAGTAGGCATATTTTTTTTTAGCGATTTATTTTTTAGAGTATAATTGATTTTTTATTTATCTAATATACTTCTATATTTAATATGCCTTGTTATCAACAAATATAAATTTTCATTAATTAATTGTACTTGGAACCATAAGTAAAATTAGGGGTATATTGGAAACATATAAATAAAATTAAATAGGGTTGTCGCTTGGTGAAGTAGGGTTCAAGATCTCACCTTGAGGTCATGAGTTTGAATCCAAGGAGCTCGTTTCTTGTAAGTGTCTGGGACAGCCGGGGGTTTTACCTGCTCCGCTTAAGCCCGGTAGCGGTGGTTTGACGGCGTGGTTTCCAACGATTCCAATATATATATATATATATATATATATATATACATAAAATTTATTATAATAATTGTATTAATTAAATTTTCTATTACATTGCTATAAAACTATAATCTGGGTCACACTCTGATGATTTTGCACAACAATTTGTCGTGTGCCCGAGAAAGTCTTAAGAAGTTTCAACATTCGGTGATACACAAGAAGTTGTAGCTTCAGAAGGAAAAGCTTCAAATGGAGCTGGATTTTATACCTAATTAAAAAGTCTCAAGTGAGTAATAACTTTATTACAAATACTCTATTGTGATCATTTAAAGTTGTCTAAGTCTAAATGATGCCATGCTTCTGATCTCACAGCTTCCATCAAGTCGATGCTAGCTAGTTTTTCCCATCAGCAAGTTGTTTTTATAAAGCATATGCATACTGAACTAACAGTCAAGGCCTCATGCTTACGATTTGAACTTAACTTCCAAGTTAATTTGTCACGAACAATTTCACCTTTAAGCAAATAGCAGTTGGGTATCTAATTAACTAATCACATATATTTTGTGTATATTCCATCTCTTAAAAATGGCTGGAATTTTTTGGGATAATTTCATGTGTACATATTCAAGAGAGGAGTTTAAAATGTTACATTATTCAATTGAAACCATGGCTGATCTTAACTTGCAATCATGATCGTGGGTTGAAACTGGCGCAAATAAAGTGAATTTGAGAACAATTATTAATTTAGCCTCAACATTTCCAATCTTCAGCTGATAGCTAACTACTTTTCTTCAAAGAAAAAGACTTGCCTGTCGACATTTATAAGTGCATTCTGAAGAAGAAGAAGAAAAACGAAAAACACTTAAATCAGCAAATCAGATAAAAGCCTAAAACTCAGACTCATTTGTTTCCTCCTTGTACTCTTCTTCATCTTCATCCATATCGGACTTGGAAGCGGATTCCTCAGTAGAATCACTATTAGCTGCTCCAGTCTCTGATTCTTGCGCATATGCAGCCTCAATATAATCTGTCAATTGAACTTTGCTGCTGTCTTTCACTTGTTTTGCCATGTTTTCTTCTTCATAGTTGTCCCTGCTTATCAACTTTTGTTGGATGCCACTGGCTTCTTCTTCTGGTTGCTCAACTTTAACTTCATTGGTGACCTGTTTTTCTGCATAAATGGAAATGTCAGATGCCGCTTTATTAACTTTTCTATCCATAAGTACTTCTCTGTCTGGAGAATTTTGGAACTTCTTTGACATTTCATTTTCTTGCTGCAGTTGTTGATTTGGATCAGCATTCTTCTTCTGCAGAGTTCGCAATTTCGTTTTTTCTATTCCTTCAATAGAAGCTTCTCCCGCGCTCCTGCTCCTTAATTCATCTTGATCAAGTCTATAAAACCTTCCCGCTCCCTTGTTTTCAGAAACTCTATTTTTAGCAAGCGTTCTCCATCTCTTTCCCTTTGTTCTATTCATATTACCATGTTTCCCTCTTGATCTTGTATTAGAGTCCACCATTTCCAACTTCATCCCATCTTTAGAAGAAGTTACACGAACATCCTGCGTCTCATGTTCATGGGAATTTTCTGGTTTCTCCAACTCCCGTTCTCTCGTAATTGTATGTTCAATACCATCTTTTACATCACTGGTATTATCTCTTGGATTCAAAACAATTCCCTGATCATCAACTCTTCTCTCTCTTGAATTTGCAATGTTCTTTCTTTCACCTTCTCTTTCATCAATGCCTTTTTCAACTACACCACCTCCATTTTTAGCACCTTCATCTTGGGAAATTTCCGGCTTCTCAAGTTTTCAACTGTTATTTCCCTGCTATTAGTATCTCCCTCACTCTTTTCACTTCTATCATCAACTCTCGTTGAATTTTCACCATCAATGAACTTAGTAGACTCGTGCAGCTCTCCACCTGCTTCTTTACTTGAACTAGTTTCTGATTTATCCTTTTCTACCACATTTGAGGTATCGGTAAAATTTACACGAATGTCAAGACGGTGCCTCAAATCATCAATCTCAGCCTCCTTTCGATTCAATATTTCTTTTAGATCAATCAGTTGAGAGTTTTCTTTGATTGCATCTATCTGCTCTCTCTGCATTTTGATCTCATTCTGCTTCTCCTCCAGCGTAGACTCTATCGCCTTCTGTTCATCTTTTAGCGAATCAATCGTTGATTGCATCTCCAGAAGCCTTCTGTCAAGCTCCATCTTTTGAGTCCTCAGCAAATATAACTTCGCTTTCATCTCTTCATTCTTCCTTTTCATTTCTTTGCCGTATTCCATTTCTTTCTGTGTGAACAGAAGTCCATGGAAGTGTTAGTGTTTTGAAAATCAACCAGGTACAATTCAATGAATTATGCAAATTATCCAAAAAGAATTTGGATCCGATAATCTTTTTTATGTTCAATATTTTATAATATATCTGTCATTCATAATTTATAAAAAAAATCAACACAAATGATAAATTTACTCACATTTTTACTTAATTTTATCCCAACTATCTCACTATAACTACAGTAAAAGGAGAAAATCGAGGTATCACGTCATCCATGCAAAAAGCCAATCATTCATTGTCACGCGTGCTAAAAAATTAAAAAACAACTAAAAAATAGATATTAAATTATAAATGTCATTTTCTAATTCGTTGGTAGTTTCACGTCACCCATACCTCCGTTGCACCAAATAATTACTCCGGTAAGAGAATTGTGATAAAATACAGAAAAAATATGAATAAGTATATTATTGCCCAAAAATTAATCCAGATCTTTCTTTCTAAAGAAAACCGATCCATCCTTTGCGTGTAATTGAAAGGAAATGGGATTTTCTAGGTCAACCTTGCATTAAATAAAGTATATCCGGCAATAATTAAGGTAATACAATTTCTTATTAATGGCTTACAATCACATCAAGTCAACAAAAATGTATGGTAAAATAAAAATTATTTTGCTCTCGACTTCACAATCACAACTTGAGAATATAGTTTAATTGTAAAACTTTCTCCAGCAATTAAATCAGAACCAATATGATTTTTTTTTTCAAGTCATTAATTACAATTTAGAAACGTATCCTGCTAAATTAACACCACTCATGACAAATGTTGAAAACCATGCATGATGTTGAATAGGTGGCAAGCAAAGAGAGTGACACGTCATGATGGACATGCATCACGAAATATTCTACACTACAATTGTGTTTCTAAATCATCTATATAACAATTCAATAATATCTCATTACTTATATTAATTAAATTCATAAAGTATGAGAGAGAAGTAGAACCTGAGAGAGAAGTTGAAGGGAAATGAGCTGAGAGTCCTTGTCTTTGAGAAGAAGGGTGAAAATGCGTCTCTCCCTGAGCTTGTGAAGGACCATAACAGCAAGCAATGCAGCCCCAAATGCCAAAAGCAACATCAACCCATAAGGCTTCCCTGATGATGATCTGCTGCTGCCATTAATGCTGTTTCCTTTGTGATGATGAGATCCCGGCCCCATGGCCATCTCTCTGATCTCAGAAAAGAAGAGGTCTCTCTTTCCTGTATTTAATAATAAGTGATATCAAGTTTAAGTTAATAGTTGCTACTTGTCATGTAAAAAGAACCATGCAACTACTCACTCTCAAGAGGTGTTTATAAAGGTAAAGAAGCATGGGAACTGTTTCCTGGCGCTGATTCTGTAGTGGAGACCATTGATTATTTTTTTAATTCCTTTTTTTTCTTTTTGCCCTTTTTGCAAGTTTCCATGTGTACAGTACCCATTTACCATAATGGCCCTGCTTTTGTTCTATGATTGAGAGGATAGTAACATTTGTGAAAATGATAGACAAAAAATCAGAAAAAAAAAATAGTCAAAAAAAAAAAAGAAAAAGGAAAAAATAAATTAGTAAAAGTTTATTGTTTGTATTTAATTTGGAAAGTTGTAAATCATAATTGAGGAATGAGCACCTCTACTATAAATATAGATGCTCACCTTTCATTTTCTTCATGCTTCTTTCATTTTATCTCTTGAAGAATTTGGAAAAAATATCTTGTGTGTTTTATTATTCTTGTAATTTTTTTTCTTTCATTAATAAAATCATGAGTTTTTTTTTAAAAAATTCAAAGCATGAGTAACTAATTTCATTCTGCTAGGGTAAATGGTGAAACTCTTAATATGCGAATATAAATTAATCTTATTTATGGTATAATATATAAATTGTAATATGGAGGCTAATATTTAATTTTCACTTGTATTTTGTGGGGTCTTCGCTATAGACAATCTAATCGTGGTTGACACTGTTAATACTTTTCTCCATATTATATGAGAGAGTATTTTAAATTCATGACTAATTATTGAAAAACTTTGTTACCGCCTTTATGGATGATTTTATATAATTTGACATAATTAAGTTTCTAACTAGACTTGCTATAGATAAATATTGTCACCACTTATATGGTTGGTTTTATATGTTTTAGCATAATTAATCCATAAGTAAATTAACTGGGTAATAATGACAATTTATATATTATAAAAAGTAAGATTTCTTTATATTTGAAATATCAATAGTAGATCTCCTAGCCCTAATATTTTAATTTATTATTGCATTTTAATTTAAAAATTATTTATCACTTCAATCAATTCAGCCTTTTTATTTTTACTTGAATCGTTATTTTATTTTACTAAATCTATTCCTTATGGATTGACCTCGAACTTATCAGCTTATTTTATTATTTCGACACTCTTATATTTGGGAGTAAAGAACCACTTTATGAGCGTATCAAGTTTTTGTCATAAATAATTTTATTTAATTAATATATATATATATATATATATATATATATAAATTACATAATACATATAAAAAATACAATCATTAATTCTAACAATTTCTAATATCAAAGCAAAGTGATTTGGACTAAAAATTGATTTGAACCCTCTTATGGGTGTATTCAATCTAGAATTTATAAGATTATTTTATATTTTAAAAGTCCATGGGTATTCAATTAGAATTTTAAAAAAATCTTTTAAAATCTTGTTATATTCACTTGGAATTTAAAAATTCTTTTAAAATCTTATCGTATTTAATTAAGATTTTTAAAAAAATCTTATAAAATCTTGTTGTATTAAAAAATACGTTGATTTTCTAAGATTTCGTTAGAACCTGGATTGTGGAGGATTTTGGGGCTCTAGGTATAAATACAAATCCTTGAGAAAATCTACACTTTACTCAAGAGATTTTACGTTCTCATAAAAAACAAATCTCCAGATACGCCATTATGCATTATCTGTTAAAGTCAGTCAGTCACCTCACCGAATTCGGTGAGGTGAGTGATGAATTATTAAAGAAAAATTAATTAAAAATTTTGGGTGAGTCCCGCATGCTTAAGAGAAAATAAAAAAAAATTAGAATTCACTATTTGTACAGTGAATTTCATGCCTATTAATAGAGGCTCCATTTCATTATTTTCATCATCCCATTCTCAACCAAATCCTCTGTATTGTAAGAGAGAAAATATAGTTTATTCTTAAGAGTTTGTGAGAGAGTTGTAGTTCTCCTATTCTAAGAGAGTGTGAGATTGTTCACTCATTGAGTTTAGAGAGAAGTTGTGAAATTCTTTCCACCATAGTGAAATCCTTCTACCTTTGCCCGTTGATGTTTCCCTCACATTGAGGGTTTTGCCACGTTAAATATGTGTCTCATTGCTTTATTTTATTGATTATTATTTATGGTAGGCTAAGCCTCATAATTATTGTATTGTTATATGGTAAACTAAGTCTTCTAATTATTTGTTATATGGTAGGCAAAGTCTCATGGACTAACAATTATTCTCAATTTCACTTTACTTGCGTGCCAGCTTCAGCCCACGATCCCCTAACAGTGGTATCAGCGCTTCAGGTTCAGGGTTACTGTTCACGGAGACTATTCACATTTACGGTATAGTACTATTCACATATATGGTATTATTCACGTATACAATACTATTCACAGCGAAATAGTAAAAAGCTGGTTCAAGTGAATAAAAAATATGGTAGGAACGTTCGAAATTGAGAAGTTCAACGGGAATAAATTTTCCCTATGGAAACTTAAAATAAAAGCAATCTTGAGAAAAGACAATTGTTTGGCGGCAATTGGAGAGAGACCTGATGGAATGGCTGAAGAAAAATGGAAGGATATAGATGACAACGTTATAGGCAACTTGCATATAACCTTAGCAGATTATGTGTTATCCAGTGTTGCAGAGAAGAGAACTGCAAAATAGATTTGAGATGCACTTACCAAATTGTACGAGGTCAAGTCACTACACAACAAAATCTTCTTGAAAATTAGACTTTACACTCTTCGAATGGATGAGTCCACATCCATGACAGATCACATCAACAACTTGAATACACTATTTCCCAACTTACTGTGTTGGATTATAGTATATCAACAAATGAACGTGCAGAGATTCTACTTCAAAGTCTGTCTGATTCGTATGATCAACTTATCATCAACTTGACAAGTAATGTTGTCACTGATAATCTAGTCTTTGACGAAGTTACAACTGCTGCTCTGGAAGAAGAGTCTGGGAACAAAAACAAGGAAGACAGATCATCCAATTCGTAATAAGTGAAAGCATTGGTGATGACAAGAGGGATATCAACAGAACGTGGCTCGAGTGGGAGTCAAAACCATGGCAGATCGAAATCAAGAAGTAAGAAGAATGTTAAATGCTACAACCGTGGCAAGAAATGGCACATCAAGAAAGATTATTGGAATCTGAAGAATGGTGGAGAAAAAGCTATTGTTGCAACAAAATCTCAGGAATGTGTTGGAAGTACTTCTGAAGAAGGTGGCACACTTTATAGTGAAGTAGCAATGGTGTCCAATGATAGCATAAAACAACTAAGTGATGTATGGTTGGTTGATTCTGCAGCAACATGACACATGACCTCTAGGAGAGAATGGTTCTGTCATTATGAGCATGTCTATGAGGATCGATTTTTCTAGGCAATGATCAAGCTTGAAAATTGTTGGGATTAAAGCCATCAAAATAAAGATGTACGATGTTACTATTCGCACTTTATAAGATGTTCGACATGTTGTGGGAATGAAGAAAAATCTTCTGTCAATTGGACAGTTAGATGACCACGGATACAAGACCGTTGTTGAAAATGGAATATTAAAAATGGTGAAAGAAGCACTTACTGTCTTGAAAGCTGAAAATATCTCAGCAAACTTGTATATACTATTGGGAGACTCGATTTAGGAAGCAACTGCATCAGTAGCATCATTGGATTCTAGAAAGGAAGCTTCTATGTTGTGGCATCGGAAACTATGCCACATGTCAGAACAATGAATGAAGATTCTCGTCAATCAAAAGCTACTCCCAGGCTTGAAAGCAGTTAGTTTACCATTTTGTGAGCATTGTGTTACAAGTAAGCAAAACAGATTAAAATTCAGCAAGTCAAGTGCTGGGAGTAAAATCATTTTAGAGTTGATTCACTTTGATGTTTGGGAAACATCGGTTCAATCTCTGAGGAAAGTAAAATATTTTGTATCATTTATTGATGACTTTTCTAGAAGATGTTGGGTGTACCCGATCAAGAACAAGTCAGATATGATGTCAGTTTTCAGAAACTTCAAAGCACAAATTGAAGTTGAAACTGGAAGGAGAATCAAGTGTTTAAGGACAGATAATGGAGGAGAATATTACATCAAGGATTTTGATGCATTTGTCAGTAAGAAGGCATCAAAATGCAGACTACTACACCTTACATTCCTCAACAAAATGGGGTGGCAGAAAGGATGAATAGAACGTTGCTGGAAAGAGTAAGAGCTATGCTCAGAACAGCTGGTCTACCAAAGTGCTTTTGGGCAGAAGCAGTTCATACAACATGTTATGTTGTAAATATATCTCTATCAACTACCAATGATTTGAAGACATCGATGGAGATGTGGAGCGGAAAACCAGCTGATTACTCATCTCTTCACATTTTTGGTTGTCTTGTGTACGTGATGTACAATGCTCAAGAAAGAACAAAGCTAGATCCAAAATCTAGAAAATGTATATTCTTGGGTTATGCTGATGGAGTAAAGGGGTATCACTTGTGGCATCCCACTACCCACAAGATCATCATCAACATAGATATGATATTTGTTGGGGCAGTTGTGGAACCCTTAGGGTCAGATCGGTACCTCGGGTAACGGAAATGGATCTAATATGTGGATACCAAGGATAAATGTATTTTATTTATGTAAAAATACATTCTGATACGATTCCGTAGGAAAAAACGGCGACCCAATCGGAGTCCGGAAGCTCCGAAACGGAGAAAGACAAGTTTTAGTATGAATCAGGTCTGGGCGTCGGGATGCAAGTGCTTGGCGTCGCGATGCCACCCAAATTGTCAAGAGAATGTTTCTGAAAAACGTTGGTGCGTCACGACGTAAAGGGTTTGTGTCGCGACGCAGATCAGACAGTGAGTGATTTTTCATTTCAAAACATTACTAAACACTTACAATTTTCTCCCAATACTTCAAATACACTTAAAATCCAATTTTAACTTCATAACCACCATCAACACATATTTTACAACTAGCATACATGTATTCTAAATACTTATATGCATTTTTCGAATCTAATCACAAACCATTTTAGAATCCTAATTAGAATTGTCTCATGAATAATTCTAGTTCACCTAAATGTGGTCAAGTGAATTTAGAATGGTAGTCGTAGCTCTAAGCTTTATTCTAGAGTTCCAAACTCTTATTAATTGTTCCATGTCCAACATGAACATCTTTGACCTAATACATAAGCATGTTGTGTTTATACTTCTAAAGTATCCTAACACAATTGATTAGCCTTATTTCAACATTAAGCTATGTGATCATGCATCTAATACACAAATGAACATAGCTTATGAGAAGATCAAACATTACATAGTAAGCTTGATGCAAGATCCAATCTACTTCCTCCTTTGTTGAAATTGTTGGAGAACCTCCAAGGTGTGTAAGCTTGACTTCAAGATCCAACCTTGATTTCCAATGCTAACAAGCTTCACTTCAAGATATAATCTTGATTTCTCCTAAATGAAATGTATTAGAGACCTCACAAGCTTCTCTAAACACTTCTCTAACTTAGGCTAATCTCTCAAGAATAACTTGTGTATAATGTTGAGGTTGGTGCTCAGAGCTCCAATTCCCGGTTGTATTTCTAGAAATACTATTGTAAAACGTTTTATTATGAATAAAATGAGCAGTTTCTATAATATAATATATATCTTCTTATATGGTAAAGACGTAATAGAACTTATGATGATTAGTCATGATACTGTTGCAAAAGCGTCACAACTAACATTGAGTTGTATCATGACGTTGTCATTCTCAGACAGTCCATGGTCAAGGTTTACACTACTTGGTCAATAAAGTAAACCTGTTGAGACCGGTACATGTCGTATATTGGAATATATGATTCCAATGGTTTCTCAATGAACCGTGAGTCTTGGGGACTCATATAGACGTGTAGGTGTTTATAGCGGATAAACACTGAACGACTCACCAAAGATCCTTAATAGATGGTACACCAACGTCAATAAGAATTTTCTCGGGTTGAGTAGCATTTGTGATTCTTCGACTTGAGATACCACTGTAGACACATGAGACATCTTCCACACTTAGATGGCAGTCACGTCACCGATCTATTTAGATCAGACCTCCGCTTGTTCGTTGTGTGTGGACAGATCCTCAGGGTGTCTTGTGTGTGTCGAGATAGGATCTGTCAGTTCTGTGTACAGAGCATAGGTAGTCCATATATGATTAGCAATCGGATAAAAACCATGGGCCCGTGGTACACTTTAGAAGTTAGTTCTAAGTGTTCTTTTAGAGATTGCTAATAGAGACGTCGACGAGATTGTCACTGTAGAGATTTGACGTTTACATCTATATCTCTGGGATATATCCGGATACATGTGACAGAGGAATTATATATTTACCATGACCTCGACCTGTATGA
This sequence comes from Zanthoxylum bungeanum, assembly GCA_019454045.1. NCBI lineage: Eukaryota > Viridiplantae > Streptophyta > Magnoliopsida > Sapindales > Rutaceae > Zanthoxylum > Zanthoxylum bungeanum. Next base: position 17,666 of record SKCR01009436.1, read on the forward strand.
TTCAGAGAGTTTATCTGTGGTCGTCATAATTTACGGGTGGGGTAAATTATGGACACGAAATTGGATTTCGTGACGGATATGCCTGAATCTAGAGAGTCTCACTAGTGAAATATACTCGTAGAGCACTAGGGAAATATTTATAAATAATACTGACTATTTATAAGTCGTTTAAAGGTTAACGAAAAATACATGCGAATGGACCTAATAGTCATTTCCTAATTTTTGTGTATTTACATTTAATGATAGATTTTATCAAATACACATTAATTAAATGTCAAATTGTGATATTTGACTAATATCATAAATATATATGTATTTGAATATTTAATGTAAATATAATACATATATTTAATATATTTGTATTTAAAAAATTATTTAATTGTTAAATAATTAAATTAATTAAAAATATAAATATCCTAAGTTGTGATATTTTTTTGGAAATGTCATTAGTTGCTTTTGTTGACTTGTTGAATATTCATTAAAGTTGTAATGATCAAATTAACAAGTTGATAAAGTAAACTTTAATGAAATGAAAAATATCTAGATATTATTATTTTGCTTATACCATTCGGCCAAGGGCTTTTTGGAGCAAGTATATATTATTTTGTTTCATTTCATTAATTTTAGGGTTTTAGAAGTTCATTAGTTACCAAAAATAAACACAAAAGAAGTTGAGAGAAAAGTTTGAAGCAAAAAGAAAAAAACTTGGAAATCTTTTGTATTTGTAAGTTTTTCTTTAAAGTCTTCAACATGAAAAATATTTCTAACATGCTTAGCTTCAAATTGTGTTGCTTTGATGTTGTCTCTTTACTTATAGTTTGAGTTTTAATTGATTATGAACTTGAAAGAAAGATGTATGCATGTATGGTTATAAAGTGAGCTTGAAATGGTTTCAATGGCTCTCTTTTGATTATTTGATAATCATGTTCCCATTATAGAGTTTTTGGGTCACTCCTTGGTGACCTAGAATTGTTTTAGAGTTATTTCAAAGTGGTGAGACTTTTTTGGTGTTGTAAAGAATGAATTAAAGTGTTGGATTTTAAAGATTTGGTAATATTGGTCAATTTGGTGAAATTGTAAAATTAGGATTCTTAACCCTTTCCAAATTTGGGGCTTTTCATATATGTGATGTATTATGGTATTTATATTATGCATGTTAATTTTTGGGTTGATTGGATTTGATCTTGGCATGTTTAGAACACAAAATGACCAAAATATAATTATCCGAAAATTTGGGGTGCTCTCGGCAATTAGGCAAAATTCGGGGATTTGGTTGCAATCTCATTTTTATGAGTTGGACTTGTTGGAAATCATTTTAGAAATGATTTAGAATCATCCAAAATTGTATTTGACAATTTTTGGACTAAAATGATCAATTTGTAAAGTTGTGGGGCAATTAAGTAATTACTAAGAAATTTGATCTCTTGTGTAATTTTTCAGAATTTAATAATTGGATAATTAAATGAATAAGTTTATTTAATTGATCCAATAAAAATTTTGAAATCGAAAAATTTTGATTTCCCGCGATTCTGCTGCGTTACCAGATTTTCGCCATAAAACCCATACGTATAGCTTACTCAAGTTTTTGCTTGTGCTTATACTTGTTCTTCAACTTTTAAGTGGGCTTAATCCAATTTGTCCAAATATGTATAATTAGGTGTGACTAGTTATAACAAATATGTATAATTAGTTAAATATTTTCCACTTTGATTTAATCCAATTAAATCAAGCCAAAACCACATATTATTACATACTTACAATTATCATAATATCCTCAAATGGTAGAGATAATTATGATTTTACAATTAAGCTCTTGTGTAATTATTGAATTAATCCAATTAGGTCAAAGTAAATAATCAATGTTATCCAATAATACTTGATTATCTTAGTTGATAATTATAATAACGAATATTATCTTTTATCAAAATTAATCGGCTACTCAAGTGCTAACGAGTACACTTCTTATTGGGACTCTCTAAGTTTAGACACGTTCATCATATAAGCTTAGCTAATATGTACGTAATTCGGCCACCTCCGAATTTGCGAAGAACACGAACGACCTTTCTGAACTATAAAAGTCGAGGTCATCACATATGTTTAACAATCTATCTGTCATAAGCTATCCGAGTTGTGCTTAGGAAATATAGAATACACCGTCAAGTTTCCAAGGTGCACATCTTTATCAACATGTCAACGATTCTTTACAACCGATGCGATCCACCATAGGTGATCGACTTTGGCCAAAGTCTTTAAGAATCATGACTTTACTTACATGGATACCTAAACCCCTTATGGTACACATATGGGCCATAGTATCCTATCTTGCATCGTACTTGATTACTGAGTGCATCGGTCCACACCCAACGAACATTTAGAGGCCAGACCATGAAAGGTTTCTGACATACATGGCATCAAAGTGTGGAGGATCACACACAAAATCAATGCTATCCTATAGTCAAAGGATTAAATATGCTACTCGACTCGAGGAGATTCATATTGACGGTGGTGTGTACTTCCAACTATTAGGAATCACATGTGAGTCATTCAGTATTCGCTTCAACGAATACCCACATGCCCATACGAGTTTCCAAAACTCATGGTACATCAGGTTAAACCATTGGAACTCCAATTCCAATATACGACATGCGCTAGTCTTCTAACTGATAGGAATTCGACCGTATTTCAAAACCAACGATTATGCATATTTACTTTAAGAATAATTTACACATAGTGTCAAGACTATTCTAAGGTCGATGACATTCTTAGCATATATATACATCAATCTAATACGCATAATAACAATAACATTATATGGTATGAAATGAAAAATGTAGTTATTTTATTAATAAATAATAAAATGTACAAATCAGATTGGCACTCCAAGCACCAACTCCATCAATATTTGCATAAGAACAACTACATAAAGAAGGAAATGATAGCACTTCAAAAGAAAGTACAGAGACTACAACAATACTAGTGGAAAATAATCTAGAACGAGAAAATTCAGATTCTTCTGAAGCAGCACCAGAGCACGAGGTATAAGAACCAATGGAGTTTGAAGCTTCTGAAGTCTGTCGATCAACTCGAGAGAGAAGACCTCCATGTTGGCACTCAGAGTATGTGACAGAGAGTAACATTGCATATTGTCTTCTAATAGATGGTGGAGGACCATCTTTGTGGATGACAGCAATGCAAGAAGAAATGGAAGCTTTGCACAGAAACAATACATGAGATCTAGTACTATTACCACGTGGAAGAAAAGTCATTGGTAATAAATGGGTCTACAAGATCAAGCGAGATAGCAATGATCAAGTAGAGTCGTATCATGCACGATTGGTGGTGAAAGGATATGCTGAGAAAGAATTGATCGATTTCAACGAGATATTTTATCCGGTGGTTTGACTTACAACAGTTAGAGTAGTCCTGGCTATGTGTGCTACATTTGACCTACATCTAGAACATTTGGATGTAAAAACTATAGGAAACGGCTTTTCCTTTGCGCAGCGAAAATTGCGGATGGTAGCACCGGCTCCGGCTTGGATCTTTAAAATTTTATTTGCCTTCTCCATTTGTAGTAGTAGCCGAGATCAATCATTTGGTGTCCAACGCTTGGATCAACCACTCGATCTTTCGAACTATGACTCGAAACCAATAAACTGAAGTGTGGGCTTTACTCACAAAGATCAAAACTCTAAACTATTTAAAGGATTAAGATGTCACAATGGTGTTTGGCTTTTGGAATTTCAAACACTCTCACAACACTTGTGAATGTTTGAACTCTCTCTATTTTCTCTCAAATTCTTTCTCACAATACTTGTGTGAATGAATGCAAAATGTTAACCTTAGAAGTGAGAGAAATGGTAGAGATTATATTCTCTTACACAAGCCAACTAACATTGTCATTAAGCATCTAATGCTTTCTTGCAATGGCCAACACAAAAATGTGAATGTCATACCAAAGCATAAGAAATGATAAGTTAAAGACAAGGACTTTGACATTAAGCATCCAATGTTTTCTTTCAATGGAAAACACATAAATTTGATACCAAAGCATAAGAATGAATTAGCTAATGACAAAACTATTAGGTGTATACAAGCCACCTAATAGACATAATAAATTGGAGAGCATGGCAAGCCATATGGCTTTGTCTCCAAGGTAAATAAAAATCACTATCTCAATAATGATTAAATTACCTTCAATTATGTTGTAGTAATTATCTCATAATTATTACTAACTTGATTATCTCATAATCAAAGAATTCTAGAAAACATTAAGTTAAACTAATTTAACATAGTTTTCATTTGTGATAATAAATAATATTAATCTCATTAACAATATATTAATATAAAGTGAGCATATAATTAGACAATCTAATTATATTATGTTTGCTACAGTTAATCGAGCTAGCACGGGGACCAAATGGACCTACGGTTCCGAGCTCCAATAATTCTAAAATAATAATTAAACTCTTTAATCAAATATTACGAATTATTAACTCCGTGTTATTCCACTAAAAACTCGAAGTTGAAATCCAGTTACCATAGATGGATAAAATAAACGAACAACTTCAGTGTCCATCGATATAGTCATTACATATGGATATAACCATTCACGAATATCCCATCAATAGAGCTGGGTCAAAGATCCGTTAAACCCCTATAAATATTTTGTCTCTTAAGCACCATTGGTTCTATAATGAACAATTAATTCATAATAATTATGAATATAAGACTTTATATTCTTAAGAGAAAAGTTGAGCGCTCAAATTGTTCAAGTCTTGAATCAACTCTTAAAAAAGATATTCTTCTGCTTCTCGTAAGAAGGAGTGAATTCCATATCTATGTAAAACATTCTCAGCTACACACCAAACTATATCCTCAAAATACGTAGTTATTGGCCGGGAATGCAACACCATCCTTACCATAGTAAATCAAAGGACATAGCCTGTCATGCAGGAGTTCGTACTACGCTCAGGATTAAGATCGAATCCATATATGACCATCTATTAGATAAAATGAATTTCTTCGGTTAATGTATATTAAAAGAAATTCGTATTTATCTGAGTCCAGTCCTATATGATCTCATCATACAAGGTGCCTCAATTCCCATGTCACTACATGAACGATCCCGGATCATGGTTGTCATACAAGTATAGAATGGACCGCAGCTATAGATAAACCACAAACAAAGTACCCACTTTGTTTGCTCTCTATGGACTATTTAGATTGCTAACTTCAGACATAAACCCTCTTGTGCATCAAACATACACTAAGTCTGAAGGTATAATAGTAATCAAGGTAAATAAAACAATTGGACAATATGCTGTAGGAAACGCTTTCCTCGCGTAGCGGAAGCGGCTTAGGCACACGGATCAACCTTGAATTTTTTTTCTACTTTACCCTTCCTTTAGACGAATGGATCCAGCAACTATACTGATATTTTGTTTCTGTTTCGGATAATATTTCAGTCCCGGAATGCCACCGAAACAATCCCCGAACAACCCCTGAACTGCAGTGAAATAACGAACTGTTTTGGACTCGTTACGCACCCGAACTGCACCCAAATCAGCCTCTGATTTGCGTGACCTGTTGTGATGTTATAGGTCTGATTTTTCCTTCAAAATACAGCCACAATACAGCCCGAAAAATTTCCCAAGGTGTTTCCCAAAATTCCGAATTAAAATGAAAACAAACCGAGCACCTGAAACCCCTTTATTGCAAGATGCGGCAGTGAGGAAAATTACCCACACTGCCGTGAACCAAAGATGAATGGAGGAGATGAATATTTATTCGTTCGACACCAAAAGATCTTCCGTACTATATCTCACAACCAACGGAAACAAGTGTGGACTTGACCCACACAAAATAAATCTCTGAACCCTTTAGAGAAACTTGTCACAATTATTTTTCTTATTTTTGTTCTTGTTCTTATTTTTCTTTTCTCAACAATTGAGAGTGAATCAAGAAGAAGATGGAGGCTAGGGTTTTTCAAGAATGAGAGTTTTTTTTTTTTAAAAAGAAAATCAAATTTTCTTTATATACTTAGGTTAAATTGTTTCCAAAACAAAACAACCATTCCCCTCCCCATAAGGTGAAAATCGGCCAAGGCTATATTTTATTAAATAATTTTGTAACATCTAATATTAATATCCATAAAGGAATTATATGTTACAAAAATAATTAGTTATTACCTTTCAAAAGGTGTAACTACTAAAACAAAAGCCAATGATTTATTGTTTCCAAAACAATCAAAATTCTTCCATTTATTGCTTTGAAGAATTCAGCCATAATAAGAAAAGAATAATAAATTTTGTAACATCAATGTTTAATTTCCATAATAGAAAATATGTTAAAAAATAAAAGGATTAATTGCCAATGAAAGAGATGTAACATCCAAATAAAGTCCAAGGGTTTCCAAAAACCTAAAATTTGGAATTTACACAATTAACCTTTTTTATTTAATTATATCATATACAATTAAATGCCAAGTGTTTAATTATCATATAATTATTAAAACTATATAATAACTTTTAATATATAGTTCTAAGTGTGACAAATAATATTATTAATTATATTAATAATATTTATACATATGTGAGTATATAATTGGACTATCCAATTATACTAGATCTGCTATAGTAAATCGAGCTAGCACGGGGACCAAATGGACCTACGGTTCCGAGCTCTAATAATCTCAAAATATTAATTAAGCTTTTAATTAAATATTCTGAATTATTAACTCCAGGTTATTCCACTAAAAACTCGAAGTTGCACTCTCGTTGCAGCAGATGATATATTAAGCCGAACCAAGTCGGTGTCCATCGATATAGTCATTACATACGAATTGACCCTTCATGAGTATCTCGTAATTAGAGTCGGGTCATAATGTCCGTTATACCCCTCTAATTATTTTTACCTTAAGTACCATTGATTCTCTAATGAACGATTTATTCATAACTATTATGAATTTTAATCTTTCTATTCGAAATAGAAAGACTTGAGCGCTCAAATCGTTCAAGCACCGAATCGACCATTAAGAAATATACTCCTCTACTTCTCGCAAGAAAGAGTGAACTCCATGTCTATGTAAAACGTTCCCAGCTACACAACAGATCATGCCCCCAAAATACGTAGCTATTGGCCGGGACTGCTACACCAACCTCACATTTGTAAATCAAAGGACATGGCCTCCCATGTAGGAGTTCGTAGTACACTCAGGATTAAGATCAATCCATATATGACCATCCAGTAGATCGAAATGACTTTCTTAGTTTAACAGATATTATAAAAATGTCATTTCCATCTGGGTCCAGTCCTATATGATCGCATCATACAAGGTGCCTCCATTCTCATGTCTCTACATGGACAATCCGGATCAAGATCGCCATAAAAATATTGAATGGACCGCAGCTATAGATAAACCACAAACAAAGTACCCGTTTTGTTTGCTCTCTATGGACTATTTAAGATTACTAACTTCAGACTTAAATCTTCTTGTATATGACACTCATACACTAAGTCTGAAGGCACATAAGTAATCTAGGGTATTTAAGATGATATATAATATGCGAAAATTAAACAAACAATTTGATAAAATGAATAATGCATCGTTTTATTTTAAAACACATAAAACCGTTTACATCATATGTAACTCTAGGGCATACATTCCAACATATGCGATATAAATCCAACAACTTTGATAAAATGAATAATGCATTTATTATTATTACATTTATACTAATCTAATTAGTACATAAGATCACCAAGACATTCCTTGGTCTTCAAATCCCGCTTCAAAGTGGTGTTGGCTCCTTTTGCGACTTCGGTGCTCCAAATAACAAGAATTGAAATTTTACATTGAAAAATAAAATTACATTAAATGTAAACAATGGCCTTATGGCCTTACATCCCAAAAACAAAACCAACTACAAAAATAAGAGCTGGAAAAATTTACGACCAATGCAAAATCCATTCATCACATGAAATAACAAAAACATTCATCATATGAATAATACATTGTGCCCACTCATCTAAACATGCATATCATATTTATAACTCATATAAATATATTAAAACATAAACTTTAAATGAAAAAGAGAGGGGTTAAGAACACTTTTCAACCTCGCTCTTGATGCCAATTGTAGGAAACGCTTTCCTCGCGCAGCAGAAGCGGCTTAGGCACACAGATCAACCTTGAAATTTTTTTCTGCTTTACCCTTCCTTTAGCCGAATGGATCCAGCAACTATACTGAGATTTTGTTTCTGTTTCGGATAATATTTCAGTCCCGGAATGCCACCGAAACAATCCTCGAACAGCCCCCGAACTGCAGTGAAATAACGGACTGTTTTGGACTCGTTACGCACCCGAACTGCACCCAAATCAGCCCCTGATTTGTGTGACCTGCTGTGATGTTATAGGTCTGATTTTTCATTCAAAATACAGCCAAAATACAGCCCCAAAAATTTCCCAAGGTGTTTCCCAAAATTCCGAATTAAAACGAAAAACAAACCGAGCCCTTGAAACTCCTTTATTGCAAGATGCGGCAGTGAGGAAAATTACCCTAACTGTCGTGAACCAAAGATGAATGGAGGAGATGAATATTTGTTCGTTCGAAACCAAAAGATCTTCCGTACTATATCTCACAACCAACGGAAACAAGTGTGTACTTGACTCACACAAAATAAATCTCTAAACCCTTTAGAGAAACTTGTCACAATTATTTTTCTTATTTTTGTTCTTGTTCTTATTTTTATTTTCTCAAAAATTGAGAGTGAATCAAGAAGAAGATGGAGGCTATGGTTTTCAAGAATGAGATTTTTTTTTAAAAAAAAGAAAATCAAATTTTAATATCCATAAAGGAATTATATGTTACAAAAATAATTAGTTATTACCTTTCAAAAGGTGTAACTACTAAAACCAAAGCCAATGATTTATTGTTTCCAAAACAATCAAAATTCTTCCCTTTATTGCTTTGAAAAATTCGGCCATAATAAGAAAAGAATAATAAATTTTGTAACATCAATGTTTAATTTCCATAATAGAAAATATGTTACAAAATAAAAGGATTAATTGCCAATGAAAGAGATGTAACATCCAAATAAAGCCCAAGGGTTTCCAAAAACCCAAAATTTGGAATTTACACAATTAACCTTTTTTATTTAATTATATCATATACAATTAAATGCCAAGTGTTTAATTATCATATAATTATTAAAACTATATATTAACTTTAATATATAGTTCTAAGTGTGACAAATAATATTATTAATTATATTAATAATATTTATACATATGTGAGTATATAATTGGACTATCTAATTATACTAGATCCGTTATAGTAAATCGAGCTAGCACGGGGACCAAATGGACCTACGGTTCCGAGCTCCAATAATCTCGAAATATTAATTAAGCTCTTAATTAAATATTCTGAATTATTAACTCTGTGTTATTCCACTAAAAACTCGAAGTTGCACTCTCGTTGTCGCATATGATATATTAAGCCGAACCAAGTCGGTGTCCATCGATATAGTCATTACATACGAATTGACCCTTCACGAGTATCTCGTAATTAGAGTCGGGTCATAATGTCCGTTATACCCCTCTAATTATTTTTACCTTAAGTACTATTGATTCTCTAATGAACGATTTATTCATAACTATTATGAATTTTAATCTTTCTATTCGTAATAGAAAGACTTGAGCGCTCAAATCGTTCAAGCACTGAATCAACCCTTAAGAAATATACTCCTCTACTTCTCGCAAGAAGGAGTGAACTCCATGTCTATGTAAAACGTGTTGGACAGTTATGACCCATAACGTCACTATTTGTACAGATCATGGTGTTGTTGTACAAATTAACTATGTGACAAAGGAAATTGCTCTCTTATCATTTGTGATTAGATCACCAAGATGTATAAATGATAGGAGGTCCTTATGATTAGTTCCTGGATTGAGATGATATGAGACAATATCAATCCACGAAGGTTTAATCATTAAATATCCCTAGTCGTAGTATTATCGAGATTGGACATCGATAATGTGGAATAGACTAGTATTACACTTGTGTGCGTTATGAGGGCATAACGACATAGTTCTCATATATTTGGGTATAAGATACTCATGCAAGTGTAATAAAAGGTTGTGTTTTTACCGATGGTACGGAAAACAGCTTCGCTCTGGATAGACCCCTCGGAATTCTATTGGCAGTATTACTATGTGTCTATGGAAGTCCGAATCAGGGTAGGTGTATTTGGTCTTAACCTGAGACTTGCACCGCTAATACTTGCGACAATCAATGTACTTTGGTTTTGGTCATCCAGGGCTTTAACAGGTTATGTGTACGCCTCTGCTGGGTATATTGAGAATCGTAGTGTATTGGGTGTGATGTCGAGATGGAAGTATCACTCCAGTAATAGTGGAGATGATGATCACGTAGGATACGAAACTCGTTCTCTTACATGCTGCAGCTATCGGTATATTATGACTAGGTCATGTTTATCCGATTATAGAGACTAGTTACCAGAGATCCGATATGTGCTTCGTACGGGGCAGACACAATTCCAGCCCCAGGCTTTGCACGTGACATCCGATACTGGATCAAAATACGCAATACTACGTATACTACGCCTGATATAGATCACATATTCCTGTAAGGATATTTCTGGAGAATTGGGTAGGCATGACGCTTTGATAGAAGCCAACATTGTCTTGTAAATCGGTACAAACGTAGTACTATGTACTTACGTGTTCGAATAGTCCGACAACCAGATTTACTGCCAACATATCCGGGGATCTCATGGGTCACTTCCCGAATATTCACCGATGACGTATGACTCGCACTTTATTAATCTGGGATTAATTAGATGAGAGAGAAAATTAATCTGGGATTAATTACATAGATATTTTATCTGGGATAAAATATTAATTAAAGAGAGAAAACGATTAATTTGGAATTAATCGATAAAATAATATTCAATATATTATACTAAATTGGATTTCGACGCGGAATTAAATTTAGAATTAAATTCGGGCGAACGAGAATTAATTCGTTAGCGACGTGAATAGTGATTTTGCTAGGTATAATTATTTAATTACGTCGCAACGGAAAATTCGTTAATTTGGAATTAGCGAACCCGAGCCCGGGAGTGTTTGCGAGCGCACTCGCATTTCGAATTCAAGTGCGGCCCGCAAGTCACATCAAACGTCAAATCATTAGCCACATCAAGCGTCAAATCACATGTCACTTTGAGTGATGTGACAATTTGATTGATTGATTGATTGATGAAAGTGGTTGGCAAAGCTTTAATGGTTTGACTTTTGAAAGCAAATTTTGAAAAATGAATTAATTGATTTTTGGAAAATCAAAAAGTGTATTAGATACACAATTCTTCCAACAACTCACAACACACTCTCTTTCACTTCTTCTCTCGCATTCACGCCCAAGGGGCTGAATTTTCTTCTTATTTTCACTGCCCACTGCCGTGAGCCAAGGAGAAGCAATTGATGATTTTTGTGGCAAAAATCAAGAGTGCTAGCACACAATGGAGACATACAAAGGTGATAGGGAAACCCACTTGTGAGCTAGGAATCACCAAATAAAGCTTGGAGCTTGATGGATCATGCAAAAGCCGAAATTGGAGGAGCAAGAAACTGTCACTGCCGAGAGCTTCTCAAAGGGCAGAAAAGTTTTTGTTCTTCACCTCATCGCCTCAACCGATCGATGTAAGTATTCCGGAACGTCCTCGATGTATTCGTATTTTGTTTCATTGCTTTATTAGATCCTCGGGACCTTAGATTTTCCCAACAAAATGTTCCCAGCTACACAACAGACCATGCCCCCAAAATACGTAGCTATTGGCCGGGACTACTACACCAACCTCACCTTTGTAAATCAAAGGACATTGCCTCCCATGTAGGAGTTCGTAGTACACTCAGGATTAAGATCAATCCATATATGACCATCCAGTAGATCGAAATGACTTTCTTAGTTTAACGGATATTATAAAAATGTCATTTCCATCTAGGTCCAGTCCTATATGATCGCATCAAACAAGGTGCCTCCATTCTCATGTCTCTACATGGACGATCCGGATCAAGATCGCCATACAAATATATAATGGACCACAGCTATAGATAAACCACAAACAAAGTACCTGCTTTGTTTGCTCTCTATGGACTATTTAAGATTACTCTTGTGTATGACACTCATACACTAAGTCTGAAGGCACATAAGTAATCTAGGGTATTTAAGATGATATACAATATGCCAAAATTAAACAAATAATTTTATAATGAATAATGCATCGTTTTATTTTAAAACACATAAAACCGTTTACATCATATGTAGCTCTAGGGCATACATTCCAACAATCTCCCACTTGCACTAGAGCAAATGGGACATGTCATGAAATCCTAGACCATCTAGGTGGCCTTCAAATATTTTAGCCGACAAGGTCTTTGTAAATGGATCTGCCAGGTTCCTATGAATTTCCTCTCTATATGATTTCCCCTCTTGTGGCTTCTTGGTTCCCTTGAATTTGCCACTGCACCACTATTATCGCAATTAAGTGTGAGTGGTTTATCCACATCTGGAACAGCTTCCAGATCTCCCAAGAATTTACGGAACTAGACTGATTTCTTAGCTGCTTCGCAAGCTGCTACATACTCAGCCTCAATGGTGGAGTTAGCAATGCAAGATTGCTTTATACTCTGCCATACTATAGCCCCACCACCTAGGGTGAACACTGATCCAAATGTAGATTTCCTAGAATCGACATCTATGTGAAAATCAGAGTTTGTATATCCCTTTAGGATCATATCCTCACCGGAATACACAAGCATATAAACTCTCATTCTCTTAAGATACTTGAGAATGTGTTTCACAGCCACCTAGTGATTCAATCCTGGGTTTGACTGAAACCTATTGAATACTCCCATTGCAAAATAGATGTCCGGTCTCGTGCATAACATAACATACATGAGACTACCAACTGCTGAGACGTATGTGATATGTCTCATTTCCTCAACATCTTGAGGTGTCTTAGGAGACTGTTCCTTTGAAAAATGAATTCCATGCCGATAAGGCAGATTACCTTTCTTGGAATTCTGCAGCCTAAATCGCACAAGGATCTTGTCGATATAGGATGCCTGAGATATAGCTAATAGTCGTTTCTTGTGATCCCGAAGTATCTGAATCCCAAGAATATAACTGGCCTCTCCCAAATCTTTCATTTGGAATTGGTTAGCTAGCCAGATTTTCACGTTTGATAATATCTTTACATCATTCCCAATGAGTAAAATATCATCCACGTATAAAACATGAAAGACCACATTCCCGTCAATGACGCGCTTGTATACACAAGGCTCATCAACATTCTGCTCAAAATCATAAGACTTGATCGTGGTATCAAATATTATATTTCAAGATCGAGATGCCTGCTTAAGTCCATAAATGGACCTTTGCAGCTTGCAAACTTTTTGCTCTTGAACTTGGGCGATGAACCCCTCTGGTTGTATCATATAGATACTCTCATTAAGATTGACATTTAAGAATGCAGTCTTGACATCCATTTGCCAAATTTCATAGTCATAATATGCGACAATGGATAGAAGAGTGCAGATGGATTTAAGCATGGCTACTGGCGAGAAGTTTCCTCATAGTCAACTCCCTCTATCTGGCTATAACCATTGGCCACTAGTCTAGCCTTGAAGGTCTGTACCTTCCCATCTGATCCCCTCTTCCACTTGCAACCTATGGGTTTCACCCCCATCAGGTTGGTCTACAAGTTCCCAGACTAAGTTGGAGTACATGGACTCCATCTCTAGGTTGATGGCTTTGAGCCATTCCTCTTTTTCAGAATCATTCATTGCACTACGATAGGTCAATGGATCATCTACGCCATCGCTGGATGCGAAAACTTGTGCCTCTCCAACCCCAAGGTAGCGATCAGGTTGTCGTACAACCCTCCCACTGCGTCTAGACGGTAGATCATTCTGATGAGCTTGCATCTAATTCTCAGATGTCGAAGGTGATATGTATTTGTTAACTTTCATTGACGATGGCGTGCTGGTCGAACCAGCAAGTAACTCATCGAGTAAAACCTTACTTCGAGGCTTGAACTCCCTCATATAGTCCTCCTCTAGAAACGTAGCATTTGTCGATACAAACACTTTGTTATCATCAGGACTGTAGAAGAATCCACCCCTAGTCTCCTTAGGATAGCCTACAAATAGGCACACCTGAGAACGTGGTTCCAACTTTGTAGTCTTATTCTTCAACACATGTGCTGGGCACCCCCATATGCAGAAATTTCGTAAACTAGATTTACGACCATTCCACAACTCTAAGGGAGTCTTAGGAACAGACTTAGATGGAACTATATTAAGGATATGCATTGCGGTTTGCAGTGCATATCCCCAGAATGAACTAGGTAGTGAGCTATAACTAAACATAGATCTCATCATGTCTAGTAGGGTCCGATTTCTCCTCTCTGTAACACCATTTTACTGTGGTGTTCCAGGCGCTGTGAGCTGGGATACTATCCCATGCTCAACAAGAATTCCTCGAAATCTCTATCGAGGTCTTCCCCTCCACTATCCGATCGTAGAGCTTTGATTGTTTTACCTAATTGGTTCTCAACCTCAGCACGATACTCTTTGAACTTTACAAAGGTATCTGATTTGTGATGCATTAGGTAGACATACCCATATCTTGAATAATCGTCAATGAATATGATGAAGTATTCATACCCGCCTCAGGCTCTTACATTCATCGGTCCGCAAACGTCCGAATGTATTAGCTCAATGGCTGACTGGCTCTTATATCTTTTCATAAAAAGGTCTCTTGGTCATTTTTCCTTCTAAACATGACTCACAAACTGGTAAAATCTCGAGCTTTAACTGGTTTAAGGCTCCGTTCTTTATCAATCTATTTATCCGGTCAATGTGGATATGACCAAGTCTAAGATGCCATAGATATGTGTCATCGTGAGAAATCTTTGGCTTGTTTAGTTTTAGGTTTCTCAACCTAAAACATTTCAATAATTAGCAGTGGCTTATGTGTTAATGGTCTTAACACATAAAAGTTATCTTCTAGTTTCCTCAACATATAGGTAATCCATTCATGAAATAATAACTATTATTATTAGATAAATGATAACCATCATGCAATAGTTTTGAAATAGAAATCAAATTTCCATGACAAAACAAGAACAAACACAACTTTGTTTAAATTCAAATAACTTTTATTTGAAAAAATTGAAAAACTGATAACTCCCACTGTTTTACTGAAACAACATCCCTTGTCCTAACTCTCATAGTAAAGTTACCTTCAACAAGGTCTTTACGTATGTCAAGTAGCTATACCTTTAGCCTTCCAGTGTTATTCTTCTTTATCTTTGCAGATTTTGAAGACTCGACAACATTTGCCATAGCATTGAGCTTACGAGGATCCAAAAGTATGGACTCGTAGTGGGTGATCTCATTAAGCAGTTGGGTCAAAATAAAAGTCAACTTGTTCATAACATAGTTGCTTTTAAACTACAGGAAACTCTTCAGAAGAGTTTCCATAATCATGGTCACCTGGCTACGCTTGTCAATACGGCTTCATGGGTTTCAGCAGTGTTGAGATAGGTCATCATCCTCAAGACGTGCTCTCGTATTGATGTCCCATCCTTCATCCTAGCGGTCATCGCTGAGATCATGGCCTCATGGCGTTGACGCTCCGAAGGCTGCCCAAACATGCCCTGCAATGACTCCATCATCTAAGATGTTAGAGCCATAGGTTCATGCTTTGCAGCAAGAACCTCAGACATCCCTACTAGCAAGTAGCAACGAGCTTTCTCATTTGCTGCGACCCATTTATGGTAGGTATCGCGCACAGCTTGGCCAGTATCTCTGGCCGGCTCGGGAAGACTCTCCCCCGTCAGGACAAACTTTAGGTCTTCACAGACCAGGATAGCGTTCATGTTACTTTTCCACTTAACATAGTTTTCTCCCATTAATTTATCGTTTGAAAGTATGGAAATAATTGGAGAAACCATGGCTGAAAATAAAATAAACATGCATTTAACATTCATTCATCGCATATTAAAATCATCAAATAATTTTGGCATAAAATTAAACATGATACATGAACCATGAATAGTGAATTAGAAACCTAAGAGAATTACTATGCCACAGAAATCTATCATTCCACAAGTAAGTGCCGACGTAGGGTAGGTCAAGTACTTGCATGATAGATCGAGACAATCTCAGTCAATTTAATATATGCGAGAATAACTCGTATTCCTATATTAAACAACTACCGTTTCATTCGATCAAGGAATTTTATTAACAGTTAATTATTCCTTTATGAGTGTAACTCGTCGTTTCGAGATTCTTGGACTTAACGAGTGAAGTGCCGCCGTAGGGTAGGTCAGTTCACAAGATACATCTAGAATCCATATCCTCTCGGAACCCAAACCTTATATTGACTCAAAATGGACACCATCCGTAGGGGGACGAAAACAAAGTCGTCTCGAGGCGCCTTTTGAATCTCACATTTTTGGACTAACAATGGATATCGCGAGATATATTGTCGTATATCCCTCTCCCACTCACTATTTTAAAATTAAGGTTTCTATCTATAAAATATCTAATATTTTATTTTAACTAGTGTGGATAAATTTACGGCGGCTAAATCATAATATTTATTTACACTAGTTTGACATAAGTGACCTAACCAATTTTAACTCTTAAAAATTGTATCACTAATATTCCATTAGTCTCTACTAATAGTTTTACTCAATTAAACTAATTTAATTAGAGTAGTATTAGTGAGCTATTATATTTTAACTCTTAAAAAACTAGAACACTAATAAGTTTAAAATTTATAGAATTCTAAAAGGTCAAAATTTTAATTAAACATTTTAATAAATCTTAGTGCGTTATAAAATCCAATAGTACGCAGAATTGTATCCCGAGTGTAGACCATATTACCGTCCATTCGGATTCGGCTATGAAATTTATATCCGGGTTTCCATCCTATATACCAATGGATTTTATTATGCACTAATTAGGCCCAATATATTAGAATTCAAATTTTAAACCATAAATCCAATTAATCTAATTAATTTATTTCCATGCATATCATATACTAATTTAAATATTTTAAATTACATAAAATCATATTTTTATGTCTATAATGATAATGCATCTAAAACATGTTATGACATGTAAAATGCAAGAGTGGGCACCCTAAGCTATATGACATGTTATTCAAACAATTCGAAATAAACATACATATAACATAAAAAAAATATTTTACATTGACCGGGCTCTTATTTTTCCTATACTAATCTAATTAGTACATAAGATTCACCAAGGCATTCCTTGGTCTTCAAATCCCGCTTCAAAGTGGTGTTGGCACCTTTTGCGACTTCGGTGCTCCAAATAACAAGAATTGAAATTTTACATTGAAAAATAAAATTACATTAAATGTAAACAATGGCCTTATGGCCTTACATCCCAAAAACAAAACCAACTACAAAAATAAGAGCCGGAAAAATTTACGACCAATGCAAAATTCATTCATCACATGAAATAACAAAAACATTCATCATATGAATATTACATTGTGCCCACTCATCTAAACATGCATATCATATTTATAACTCATATAAATATATTAAAACAGAAACTTTAAATGAAAAAGAGAAGGGTTAAGAACAATTTTCAACCTCGCTCTTGATGCCAATTGTAGGAAACGCTTTCCTCGCGCAGCGGAAGCGGCTTAGGCACACGGATCAACCTTGAAAAAAATTTCTGCTTTACCCTTCCTTTAGCCGAATGGATCCAGCAACTATACTGAGATTTTGTTTCTATTTCGGACAATATTTCAGTCCCGGAATGCCACCGAAACAATCCCCAAACAGCCCCGAACAGCAGTGAAATAACGGACTGTTTTGGACTCGTTACGCACCCGAACTGCACCCAAATCAGCCCCTGATTTGCGTGACCTGCTGTGATGTTATAGGTCTGATTTTTCCTTCAATACAGCCATAATACAGTCCCAAAAAGTTCCCAAGGTGTTTCCCAAAATTCCGAATTAAAACAAAAAACAACCGAGCCCCTGAAACTCCTTTATTGGAAGATGCGGCAGTGAGGAAAATTACCCTCACTGCCGTGAACAAAAGATGAATGGAGGAGATGAATATTTGTTCGTTCGACACCAAAAGATCTTCCGTACTATATCTCACAACCAACGGAAACAAGTGTGGACTTGACTCACACAAAATAAATCTCTAAACCCTTTAGAGAAACTTGTCACAATTATTTTTCTAATTTTTGTTTTTGTTCTTATTTTTATTTTCTCAACAATTGAGAGTGAATCAAGAAGAAGATGTAGGCTAGGGTTTTTCAAGAATGAGATTTTTTTAAAAAAAAAAGAAAATCAAATTTTCTTTATGTACTTAGGTTAAATTGTTTCCAAAACAAAAGAACCATTCCCCTCCCCATATGGTGAAAATCGGCCAAGGTTATATTTTATTAATTAATTTGTAACATCTAATATTAATATCCATAAAGGAGTTATATGTTACAAAAATTATTAGTTATTACCTTTCAAAGGGTGTAACTACTAAAACCAAAGCCAATGATTATTGTTTCCAAAACAATCAAAATTCTTCCCTTTATTGCTTTGAAGAATTCGGCCATAATAAGAAAAGAATAATAAATTTTGTAACATCAATGTTTATTTCCATAATAGAAAATATGTTACAAAATAAAAGGATTAATTGCCAATGAAAGAGATGTAACATCCAAATAAAGTCCAAGGGTTTCCAAAAACCCAAAATTTGGAATTGACACAATTAACCTTTTTATTTAATTATATCATATACAATTAAATGCCAAGTGTTTAATTATCATATAATTATTAAAACTATATATTAACTTTTAATATATAGTTCTAAGTGTGACAAATAATATTATTAATTATATTAATAATATTTATACATATGTGAGTATATAATTGGACTATCCAATTATACTAGATCCGTTATAGTAAATCGAGCTAGCACGGGGACCAAATGGACCTACGGTTCCGAGCTCCAATAATCTCGAAATATTAATTAAGCTCTTAATTAAATATTCTGAATTATTAACTCCGGGTTATTCCACTAAAAACTCGAAGTTGCACTCTCGTTGCCGCAGATGATATATTAAGCTGAACTAAGTCGGTGTCCATCGATATAGTCATTACATACGAATTGACCCTTCACGAGTATCTCGTAATTATAGTCGGGTCATAATGTCCGTTATACCCCTCTAATTATTTTTACCTTAAGTACCATTGATTCTCTAATGAACGATTTATTCATAACTATTATGAATTTTAATCTTTCTATTCGTAATAGAAAGACTTGAGCGCTCAAATCGTTCAAGCACCGAATTAACCCTTAAGAAATATACTCATCTACTTCTCGCAAGAAGGAGTGAACTCCATGTCTATGTAAAATGTTCCCAGCTACACAACAGACCATGCCCCCAAAATACGTAGCTATTGGCCGGGACTGCTACACCAACCTCACCTTTGTAAATCAAAGGACATGGCCTCCCATGCAGGAGTTCGTAGTACACTCAGGATTAAGATCAATCCATATATGACCATCCAGTAGATCGAAATGACTTTCTTAGTTTAACGGATATTATAAAAAGTCATTTTCATCTGGGTCCAGTCCTATATGATCGCATCATACAAGGTGCCTCCATTCTCATGTCTCTACATGGACGATCCGGATCAAGATCGCCATACAAATATAGAATGGACCGCAGCTATAGATAAACCACAAACAAAGTACCCGCTTTGTTTGCTCTCTATGGACTATTTAAGATTACTAACTTCAGACTTAAATCCTCTTGTGTATGACACTCATACACTAAGTCTGAAGGCACATAAGTAATCTAGGGTATTTAAGATGATATATAATATGCAAAAATTAAACAAACAATTTGATAAATGAATAATGCATCGTTTTATTTTCAAAACACATAAAACTGTTTACATCACATGTAGCTCTAGGGCATACATTCCAACATATGCGATATAAATCCAACAACTTTGATAAAATGAATAATGCATTTATTATTATTACAATAATCAATTTCGTTTTACAATACATGAAGCTTTAGGACATAAATCACAACAATCTCCCACTTGGACTAGAGCAAATGGGACATGTCATGTAATCATAAACCCTTTAGGTGACCTTCAAACACTTTAGCCAATAAGGACTTTGTAAATGGATTATCCAGGTTGTTTGCGGATGGAATCTGCATGACAACGACATCTCATCTCTGCACTATCTCCCTGATGAGGTGATATTTACTCTCAATATTCTTACCCCTCTTGTGGCTTCTTGGTTATTTGGAGTTTCTCTACTGCACCACTATTATCACAATAAAGTGTGAGCGATTTATCCATATCTGGAATAACTTCCAGATCTGCCAAGAACTTACGGAGCCAGACTACTGTTGGGCTATATGCCCTAGAGCTTCATGTGTTGTAAAACGGAATTGATTATTGTAATAATTATAAACGCATTATTCATTTATCAAAGTTGTTTGATTTAAATTGCATATTGTCCAATTGTCTTGTTTACCATGATTACTCTTGTACTTTCAGTCTTAGTGTATGTTTGATACATAAAATGATTTAAGCCTGAAGTTAGTAATCTAAATAGTCCATAGAGATCAAACAAAGACTGTACTTTATTTATGGTATATCTATAGCTGCGGTCCATTCTATATTTGTAGGACGACCTTGATCCGGGATCATTCATGTAGTGACATGGGAATGAAGGCACCTTGTATGATGAGATCTATAGGACTAGACTCAGATAAATACGAATTTCTTTTAATATCCGTTAAGCCGAGAAATTTATTTTATCTAATAGATGGTCATATATGAATTCGATCTTAATCCTGAGTGTATTACGAACTCCTGCATGTCAAGATGTGTTCTTTTATTTACTATGGTGAGGTTGATGTAGAAGTCTCTGCCAATAACTACGTATTTTGGGGATATGGTTTGATGTGTAGCTCGAAACGTTTTACATAGATATGGAATTCACTTCTTCTTTCGAGAAGTAGAAGCATATCTCTTTTAAGAGTTGATTCAGGACTTGAACAATTTTGAGCGCTCAACTTTCCTATTACGAATAGAAAGTATTATATTCATAATTGTTATGAATTAATTGTTCATTATAGAATCAATGGTGCTTAAGAGATAAAATATTTAAAGGGGTATAATGGACTTATGACCCGGCTCTATTTATGAGATATTCGTGAAGGGCTATATCCATATGTAGTGACAATATCGATGGACACTAAATTTGTTCGACTTATATTTTCCATCTACGGTAACGGGAGTTCAACTTCGAGTTTTTAGTAGAATAACGCGGAGTTAATAATTCGTAATATTTAATTAAAGAGTTTAATTAATATTTCGGAATTATTAGAGCTCGGAACCGTAGGTCCATTTGGTCCCCGTGCTAGCTCGATTAACAGTAACAAACCTAATATAATTAGATTGTCTAATAATATGCTCACATTATATTTAAATAGTATTAAATGATTAATAATATATTTGTCACAAATGAAAATAATATTAAATTAGTTTAATATAATGTTTTCTAATATTTTATGATTATGAGATAAGCAAATAATAATTATGAGATAATTATTACATCATAATTGATTATGAATATTTATGAGATAATTATGATATCATTATTTGATAATGGTAAATGCATTATCAAGACAAGCCTTAATGGTTTGTCAAATCATCCACCAAGTTTTTGTTAATTAGTTTTGACCTAATTACCTAACTTATTCCATTAATTAATGGATTTGGTGGATAATCCACTCAAGTATTTTTTTTCCATTTAAAATGGTGAGTGGATTTTGGTGGTTGAAGTTGGAAAGAATAATTTCTCTACATTTTCTACTCTATAAATAGAGTGATTTTTTTGCAAAAATATTTACACCAATTTCAACAAATTAGAGTTAGAGAGAAAATTCAAGCAAACACAAAAGTTGTGAGAGAGTTTGAAAATCATGAATTTTTTCTTAATTGTTAAGACATATAAATTCTACTTGAGTTAGATATTGATCTAGTTCATCTTTCCAAAAGAATTTGTGACAATATCATTTCTCTAAATAGTTTAGAGTTTGATACTTCTCTAAATAGTTTAGAGGTTGAATTTTGTGAGTGAAGCCCACACTTCGGTTTGTTGGTTTCGAGATATAGCTCGGAAGATTGGGTGGTTGATTTTACGATAGAATCTCAAAGGAAATTCATCAAGTGTTTGGTGGAGTTCGAGTTCAACAAAGGAGAAGGCAAAGAAAATTTTAAAGATCTGGTGCCACCACATCCGTAACTTCCACCTTGCAAAAGGAAACAGTTTCCTACAACTGCTTCCTTAGCTGATTCACAAGATGCTACATATTCAGCCTCCATGGTGGAGTCAGCAATACAAGATTGCTTTATGCTCCTCCATACTATAGCCTCATCACCTAGGGTGAACACTGATCCAGATGTTGATTTCCTAGAATCGACATCCGTCTGAAAATCAGAGTCTGTATATCCTCTCATAATCATATCCTGACTTGTATATAGAAGCATATAATTTCTCGTTCTCCGAAGATACTTGAGAATATGTTTCACTGTTACCCAATGATTTAATCATGGGTTGGATTGAAACCTATTGACCACTCTCACTGCAAAACAGATGTCCGATCTCGTGCATAACATAACATACATTAGACTTCCAACTGCTGAAACATATGGTATATATCTCATCTCCCCCAACTCCTTGAGGTGTCCTATGAGACTGTTCCTCAGACAAATGAATTTCATGCCTGAAAGGTAAATTACCTTTCTTCGAATTCTGTATACCAAATCGTACAAGAATCTTGTCGATATAGGTTGCTTGAGACATTACTAACAGTGTTTCTTGCGATTCCGAATGATATGGATCCCAAGTACATAACTTGCCTCTCCAAAATCTCTCATTTAGAATTGATTAGCTAGCCAGATTTTCACGTCCGATAATATCTTTACATCATTCCCAATGAGTAAAATATCATCAACGTATAACACAAGGAAAATCACCTTCCCATCAATGATGCGCTTGTAGACATGTTGTGATATTTTATATCGTACCGAAAGTGTACGGTGTCAAGTTTTAGTATAAATGAGTTTAGAGTGTCAAACCCACAGAGATTGCTTTAACTCGCACTAAATACTACAATTGATAATCCTAACTTTATTTAGAAAACAAATAATAAAGATTTTAATAAATAAATATAAAAATAATTATATAGGAGAGACTAATACGGTAGAGATTCTAGAGTCTGATTTCACCTAGCTATCTCCTATGTATTTGTCATGCCAATTAATCTTTGTTCAGTTATATTGTTTATAAGTCAAGATTCTAAAAATATCCACTCCCTCTCTCGAGCATCAGTGAAAATATCATCAACTATAGACTTCGATATCTCTATAAAAATCTAATAGTTAACAACTCATTACGCTTTGTGATTCTATATTAACGACTTCAAAGGAACTTATATATTCTCTCGAACTCTATAAAAATCATAGGTTATATTCTCTAGATCTATTCAAAATCCCATCTCTCGAGTGATAGATTTCAAACATGTATCATCATATTTGTGGCCAGCAAACACAAAGCATTAAACTCAAAAGAATATAAATAACTCAATAAAACTTCATAACAAAATTAGCAAACAATACATGGTTCAAGCATCAGTTACATCATTCTCCATAATTAAGGAGTTATTTCATGACTAAAGATAAAAAAATGATAACAAATTCATGAATCTAATGGAAATTATTAGAGTTCTAAGAAAGAAACAAGAAGATAAAACCCGAATTGATCTCTTCCTCTTCGGACATCACCGCCTTCGTCTCATCTTGTCGCTCTTCAATCCTCCTCCTTGGATCTCTCTAAAATGTGTATTCTTGTATTTTTTGCTGTGTATTAGCCTCCTCTTTAGGTTTTGGACGAACTAATCTATTTATAATAGAGCTTTGGGGTCATTAAACATCTAAAAAACCCTAAATCTAGTTTCTGGTGCGTGCGGGGTGATGCGGCGCTGGCAGATTGGTGCTGCGGCGCCAAAGCCACTGGATTTTGTATGGAACGCATAGATCTCTTTGCGTAGATGAAAATTGATATATTATGGGTCTCATAACTCTTTCTAGGTCAAAAGGTATAGCCTTTTTAAATTTAGTGCGCAACTGATGCTCGTTTTGCCTGTTCTTGAGTCAGATACTTCCAATAGGTCCCGAAACACGCGTATTTGCTCCATTCTTCATGTTCCAATGCTTCCTACAAACAAGATATAAAATGAACTATAAGTGACATTAAATTACTCGATCCATAACAAAATAATAGGCTAAGGATGTCGGAATAAGTGGGTAGAAACCGCACTTATCAAGACACAAAGCCCATTGATGTTCTACTCAAAGTTATAAGACTTGATCGTAGTATCAAATCTTATGTTCCAAGATCTAGATGCTTGCTTAAGTCCATAAATGGACATTTGCAACTTGCAAATTTTTTGCTCTTGACCTTGGGTAATCAACCCCTCTGGTTATACCATATAGATACTCTCATCAAGATTGTCATTCAAGAATGCAGTCTTGACGTCCATTGCCAAATATCATAGTCATAATATGCGGCAATGGAAATAAGAATCCTGATTGATTTAAGCATGGCTACTGGCGAGAAAGTTTCTTCATTGTCAACTCCATCTTTCTGGGTATAACCTATTGGGGGGTTTTATAAAGAATTACAGGGTTAGCGCAGCGGAACACGGAAAAATGATTTTTATGATTTCAAAATTTTTCTTGGAACAATTAAATAAACTTATTTATTTAATTAACCAATACTTAAATTATTAAATTATTACCCAAGAAATCATATTTCTTTTAATTACAAAATTACCTCAAACTTTTATAAATTAATTATTTTAGTTTTAAATATGTCAATTACATATTTAATTGATTCCAAATCAATCCCAAAATAAATTTTACAATTTTGCAACAAAACCAGAAACTTTTTCAGATTTTCGAAAACTACCCAGAATTTTTCCAGAATTTACAAACAACCCAGATTTTAATTAATTGTAATTTGGCCCAATTTGTTCAAAACACATCAAGATCAACTCCAATTAATCCCAATTTGACATGCATCAAATATACATCAAATTAAAGCATATATATGAAAAGCCCCAACATATGAGTGGGTTAAGAACCCTAATTTCACAAATCACTCAAATGAGCAATTTACACTAAATTAATAAAATTCAATACTTTAATCTTCAAGTTACCACACCAAGTAATTCTCACCATCATGAAATTAATCAAGAACAATTCTAGGCTAATTATGGATGGCTAATTAACTCTAGAATGATAACTTTAATTTTCTAATTAATTTATTAAGCTTAATTATATTAATAAGCTCAATAATTAATCACACATGCAAATCACATCCAACAAGCTTTAAACACAATTAAATTACATACTTAAGGATTAGAGAAAATTCTAAGCATCACAAATTGAAGATTAGAATCATGGAAACAATTTTCTAATTGAAGAAAATTGGAAATTACTTACAAAATCAAGAGATTGTTGATGTTTTTTTTTTCCTTTTCCTTCAAACTTTTCTCTCAACCTTACTTTGTAAATGTTTTGTGAAACTTGTCTAAGTGTTAAATGAATCAACACACTTTTTTGATATACAAAACCCTTTTGCCGAGAACAAGTAACAAAATAATAATAACAATTACTTTTTTTTGTAACAATTTCATTAGTCCACGTATGTTTGCTTTAATAAAGTCATCAAATATGTGTTCCAATTATAACTTGCCATTTCCTAATTAATCATGACATAAAGATATTTATTTTGTAAATTAATTTAATTATTTAAAAATTAAATAATTAATTAATAAATATAAATATCTTAAATATATGTATTATATTTACATTAAATATCTCAAATACATATATTCATGATATAATTATAAATATCAGAAATTGATTTTTAATTAATGTGTATTTAATAATATCAAATATTAAATACAAATACTCATTAATTCAGAAATGACCGTTAGGTCCCGATTGCATGTATTTTTCGTTTAACCATTAAACGAGTTATAAATAATCAGTATTATTCATAACAGTTGCCCTAGTGCTCTACAAGTATATTTCATTAGTGAGACTCTCTAGATTCAGGCATATCCGTCACGAATTTAAATTTCGTGTCCATAATTCACCCACCCGTAAATTATGACGAACACAGATATACTCACTGAATCATACAGGTCGAGGTCACTGCATACGTATAATCCCTCCGTCACAGGTATCCAGATTATCCAGAGATATAGATACAAACGTCAAATCTCTATAGATATAATCACGTCGACGTTTCTATTAGCAATCCCTCAAATAACACTTAGAACTAATTCTACAGTGTACTACGGGCCCATGGATTTAACAGATTGCTAATTCCATATTGAATACCTATGCTATGTACACAGAGCTGACGAATCCTATCTTGATACACACAATATATCTTGAGCATCAGTCCACACCCAATGAACAGGCGGAGGTCTGATCTAAATAGATCGGTGAAGTGACTGCCATCTAAGTGTGGGGGATAACTCAGATATCCACAGTGGTATCTCAAATCAAAGAATCACTATGCTCACTCAACCCGAGAAGATTCTTATTGACGTTGGTGTACCAACTATTAAGAATCTTCGGTGATTCGTTCAGTGTTTATCTGCTATAAACACCTACATGTCTATACGAGTCTCCAAGACTCATGGTTCACTGAGAAACTATCGGAATCTAAGATTCCAATATACGACATGTACCAGTCTCAACGGGTTTAATTTACTGACCAAGTAATGTAAACCTTGACCGGGAACATTCTAAGAATGACAACGTCATGATACAACTCAATGTCAGTTACGACGCTTTTGCAACAGTATCATAACTAATCATTCTATGGTCGGTTATGTCTTTACTATATTAAAGAATAAGTTATATAAAAGAAATTGTTCATTTTATTCATAATAAAACGTTACATTAGTATTTATAAGGAAATACATAATAAAATTGGCGCTCAGATCACCAACCCTAACATAACCATTTTCCACTAGCATAGCCTTGAAGTCTGTACTTTCCCATCCATTCATCTTTTTTCTTGTAAATCCACTTGCAACCTATGAGTTTTACCCCCCATCAGGTTGGTCTACAAGTTCCCAGACTGAGTTAGAGTACATAGACTTCATTTCAAGGTTCATGGCTTTGAGCAATTTCTCTTTATCAATATCTTACATTGCACTACGATAGGTCAATGGATCATCAATACCATCACAAGATGCAACAACTTATACCTCATCATTTCCTAGATAGCGTTCAGGTTGTCTCACAACCCTCCCACTACGTCTAGGTGGTATGGTATCCTGATAAACTTGCATCTGACTTTCAGATGTAGAAGGTGTTATGTCTTTGTCAACATTTGACAATGGTGTACTGGTCGTACCGGCAAGTAACTCCTCAAGTAACATTTTACTTCGAGGTTTGAACTATCTCATATAGTCATCCTCAAGAAATGTAGCATTTGTCGACACAAATATTTTATTATCTTCTGGACTATAAAAGAATCCACCCATAGTTTCTTTAGGATAGCCTACAAATAGGCACACATGTGAACGTGGTTCCAACTTAGTAGTTTTATTCTTTAGCACGTGTGTAGACATGGTACAAAGGTGTTCGACGCTGTCCGGGCTCGCGGCCCGATTGGGAGTACAGAGTAGCCCGCGGGGGACTAAACCGGAGAATAAATGAGTCGCCACCCAGTGTGAACTGGGAAATGATTTAAGGCCGCACTCACCCCTAGCAATGGAAGACCTCAAACCGTTGGGTTCGGAATGGTCCCTTACTTATGCCAATTGTAATGAAAAGATTTATGCGATAGTATAACCAAGTCTTATGCAACACATACAAGATAATTTAATCAACACACAAGTTTGCACACCCATAAACGTAAATAAATAAATAAAAAAGGAAGACAAATGCATAATTCCATAGACATACTAAACAAAGAATTGAAAAAATATTAATAAATAATAATAATGGCAGATAATCCAGTGCATAATATAAAAGAAATGATATCAAAGAAGCAAACATGCATAAAATATTATAAAAGGAGGTATGTTCACTGTATGTGCGTTCGTGTAGTGTTCAGAAACGCGTTCGAACGGTAAACAGAATGCATGCGTTCGTATAGCATTCGGAAACGCATTCGAACGAAAATGAGGCAGAATGCATGCGTTCATGTAGCGTTTAAGAATGCTTTCAAACGAGATTACCAAAGTGGTATCTAAAATGACATAAACGCGTGCGCGAGCATTTTTCAAGCGGTACGTGGAGTTGTATCCCAAGTACAGACCACACTACTGTCCATTCGGATTCGGCTACGGAATTTATGTCTGGGTTTCCATCCGATATACCGCGAGAGGCAACACTCAAGCATTAATACAGTATGAATGCGAAGTGAAAAATGAAAAATGACAACCAAAAAATGAATAACAAGATCAACAGAAGAAGGGTGTGACCAAGAGCTTTGGCATTTCCCTCAAATGGAGGACTTTTAATCCAACGTGATTAGCCCATGCGCACCAAATGACGACGCGAAAGTAAACAGACGGAATAACATGCAGAAAGTCAATGACAGAATAATAAAATAGATGCGACCAAGGCCAACATCTATATGGGACCTCGTATGCCCGATTGAACGTATTTCACATTCAATCAAGTATACTTCATCCAGCGCAGTAAAACACCGTGGTAAAGGTAGCCTTTAGGCATTTCCCTCAAATGGAGAACCTTTAATCCAACGTAGTTAGCCCATGCGCACTAGATTGACAATGCATAAATAAATAAAGCAATAACATGCGGAAAGTAAATGACGGAATAATAAAATAGATGCGACCAATGCCGATATCTATATGGGACCTCGTATGCCTGATTGAATGTATTTCACATTCAATCAAGTATACTTCGTCTGGCACGGTAAAACACCGTGGTAAAGGTAGCCTTTAGGCATTTCCCTCAAATGGATGACCTTTATCCAACGTAGTTAGCCCATGCGCACTAGATTGATAATGCATAAATAAATAAAGCAATAACATGCGGAAAGTAAATGACAGAATAATAAAATAGATGCGACCAATGCTGATATCTATATGGGACCTCGTATGCCCGATTGAATGTATTTCACATTCAATCAAGTATACTTCATCCGGCACGGTAAAATATTGTGGTAAAGGTAGCCTTTAGGCATTTCCCTCAAATGGAGGACCTTTAATCCAACGTGATTAGCCCATGTGCACTAGATTTATAATGCGTAAATAAATAAAGCAATACGTAGAAAATAAATAGCGAAACAATACACACAAACAACGAATGAACACAAAATTAAATAATAAAATGAAACACGCGCTTGAAAGATTCTCAAGCGGTACATGGAGTTGTATCCCAAGTACAGATCGCACTACCGTCTATTCGGATTCGGCTACGGAATTTACGTCTGGGTTTCCATCCGATATACCGCAAGAGATAGCACGCAATCATTAACCCAACATGAATGAAAATAGACGTAAAACATAATGATGCATGCGAGTGATCAACGATGAATAACTGAAAAGATAAATAGTGAAGGGTGCCCTCAGGTCTTACCTTTTAAATCGCTTCTCGGGAGTGCGTTACACCGTCGCCGGAAGGGTTTACGCTTCACTGTTTTTCTGGTTTACTGGTTCAATATTTTTGTTCACTGTATCACCGTTTTGAGTCGCTTTTTTGGACTGTTTTTGTTGCTATTTTTGGTCGCTATTTTTCAGGTGTTCATGGACTATTTTTGGTCTCGGCTTGGGGTGTTTTTGGGGACTGTTTCAAGACTGTTTTAGGGGCTATTTTTTTTATTGAGTTTCACGTTGGCTTCTGGTTCGATTTTCACGTGGGTGGAGGGCTGTTTTGTTTGTTTGTTTATTCGGTCAGTGTCTTTAGGTTTGTTCGTGTTTGTTGTCTTTGTTGTGTGAGGCTGAAATTGTGCTTCTTGTTTACATGTTGTCGGTCAATGGAGTTTTTGTGTGTGCGTGTTGGTGAAGGAGAAACCATGTGCATGTGTTTAGTGAGAAGTGTTTAGATTTGTTTAGGGTTGTGTGAGTGGTGTTAGTGCGTTGTGTGAGTCTCTTGGCTTTTTGGGGCTTTTGTATTTCAGTCAAAGAGGTAGTTTGTTCAGGGTTTTGTATTTGTGTTTTGTCTAGGATTCACGGCTTGAAGAAGAATAAGGGGACCTGAGATTCTTTGTTGTTCCGGGTCAATGTGTGTGAAAGATATGAGAGAGGACGTGAGAAGAGAGAGTCAGTTTTGCTCGGTGGGTTTAGTCTTGTGTTGTGGCTGTGTGTTGCGTTGATTGTAGGGGCGTGGAGAGTCTTATTTGTTTGTTGCCAGTTCGTTAGAAGAGAAAGATGAAGGTCTGTTTAGGGTTTATTTGTTTGGTTCCTGCGAGAGATGTATGAGGTTTACGTTGGCTAAGGGAAGACGTGAGTGGGGCGTCAGTGGCTGTGTCGAAGAAGGGTACTGAGTGTGTCAAGGAGAAAGAGGCGAGTGTGCGGGGTTTATTTGTTTTGGTTCCAGCCCCAGAGGCGAGAGAGTGGCAATTTTTTTTGTTGTTTTTCTTTTTGCCGTCTAAGTGAGGGAACCAGGCCAGACCCCAGGGTTTGTGTTTAGTTTTCCTTATATAGTGGTGTACTGGGGTTAGGGTTGTGCTTAGGGTTTTGTCTTGTAAGAAAATAAATCATGTGAAAAAATGGATGTATTTTTATTAGTTATTTAGGGAAATAAATTGTGTATTTTTTGTGGGGATTTGATTCAAAATATTTTTAATTTGGAAGTGGATTTGGAGGGATTTTGGCATGTGTTAAATGTGATTTGAATATTTTGGATTGGGCTTGGGTTTTGTGATGTGGGCTTGGGCGTGTGGCCCTTTGTGGGTTGCATGGGCTGCATGGGTTTTGGAACGGTGCGTATAGGCATGTGGGCTTTTGTGGTTGCGGGGGTTTTGGGCCGAGGCTAACATTTTAAAACAGAGATCAATCGAGCGAACTCGAGGCTAAACAAATGAATTAAATTTGATGATGTATTAATTTTTTTTGAATTTTCCTTTCCGACGTCTGTTTCCCGCGACTTCCGCAACTTATCGGGTAGTGCCTTCATACGAGGCTCATCATTGGGCTTTATGCAAAAATGCAGTGTCTACAACGTGTGCCAGACACCCCCATATGTGGAAATGTCACAAACTAGCTTTACTACCATTCCACAACTCTAAGGGAGTCTTAGAAACAGACTTAGAAGAAACTACATGCATGATATACATTGCAGTTTGCAATGCATACCCCCAGAATGAACTAGGTAGAGTGCTATAATTAAACATTGATCTCATCATGTCTAGTAGGGTCCGATTCTCCTTTCTGCAACACCATTTTGTTGTGGTGTTCCAGGTGATGTAAGTTGTGAAACAATTCCTTGCTCAACTAAGAATTCCTCGAAATCTCTATCAAGGTATTCTCCTCCACGATCTGATCGTAGAATTTTGAATTTTTACCTAACTGGTTCTCAACCTCAACACGATACTTTTTGAACTTTTCAACTGTATCTGACTTGTGCTGCATTAAATAAACATACCCATATCCGGAATAATCATCAATGAAAGTGACAAAGTATTCATAACCACCTCAGGCTTTTACATTCATCGGTCTACAAACGTCCGAATATATTAGCTCAAGTGTTTCTTTGGCTCTTATCCCTTTTCCAGTAAAGTATCTCTTAGTCATTTTGCCTTCTAGACAGGATTCGCTGACAGGTAAAGTACCGAGTCTTAACGAATTTAAAACTACGTTCTTAATTAGTCTATCTATCCGGTCAAGGTTAATGTGACCAAGTCTAAGGTGCCATAAATAGGTATCATCATGAGGAATCTTTTACCGTTTAGTTTTAGATTTTTCAATCTTAAATATTTCAGTATTAAGCAGTGATTCATGCATTAACGGCCTTAATACATATAGTTTATCTTCGGAGTTTCACGTACATATATTTAATCCATTTCTACTAATAATAACTGACTTATTATTAATGAAATAGAAAAACCACATTCCATAAGTTTTGTTACATAAATCAAATTCCTACGAAAACAAGGAATATATAGCACACCATTCAAACATAATAACTTTTATTAAAATTCAAATTTGAAACTCCCACTGCTTTTGCTGAAACAACATCCCAATGTTCCCAACTCTCATGGTAAAGCTACTTCAGCAAGGTCCCTCCATGAGTCAAGTAACTGCAAAGAACAACAAACATAGTTAGTGGCACCAGAATCAACAATCCATATGGATTTATCATCCTCCACCAAAAAAGACTCGATGACAAGTAAATCGTATTTACCTGTATTTTTCTTCTCTTTAAGCTCAGCAAGGTATTTCGGACAATTCCTTTTCAATGCCCTTGTTTTTCACAATGGAAATATTTTCTTTGGCATTGGTTCATTTAGAGCCTTTGTTGTTCTTCTTTTTCATTGGTTTTGCCTTTGCCTTCCAATTCCTATTTTTTCTTCTTCTTTGCAGATTTAGAAGATTCAGAAACATTTGCCTCGGCACTGGACTTACGAGGACCATTCATAACGGACTCGTAATTGGTGAGCTCATTTAGCAGTTAAGTCAACGTAAAAGTCAACTTATTCATAGAACAGTTGCTTTTAAACTGCAGGAAACTCTTCGGAAGGGTTTCCATGATCATTGTCACCTGGCTTTGCACATTGATACGTGCACCATGGGTTTCAGCCATATTAAGATGAGACATCATCCTTAACACATGGTCTCAGACGGATGTGTCTTCTTCATTCTAGCGGTCAATACAGAGACTATTGCCTCATATTGTTGCCGGTCTGAAGGTTGCCCAAACATGTTCTGTAATGACTGCATAATCATTGATGCTATCCCATAGGCTCATGCTGTGCAGCAAGAACCTCATACATGGATGCTATCAAATAGCTATGGACTTTCTCATCAGCTTTAATCCAATTATTATAGGCATTATATGCAGCTCTGCCAGCATTTGGTGCTGGCTAAGGAGGACATTCCTCCATTAGGACAAATTTAAGGTCTTCGCAGACCAAAATAGCATTCATGTCACTTTTTCATTAACATAATTATCCCCGGTTAATTTTTCTTGTTGTTTGAGAATTGAGATTATTGCAGATGCCATGGCTGAAAAAAATAAACGCGCATTCAATCATTCATTCATCGCATATAAAAATTGTCAAATATTATGGCATAAAATTAAACATGATGCATGATCAATGTATAATGAATTAGAAACCTAAAAGAATTACTATGCACGGTTATCTATCATCCCATAAATAAGTGATGCCTTATGGTAGGTCAAGTATTCATATGATAGATTGAGACATTCTAAATTGATTAATATATCTGAAATAACTCTTATTCTTATATCAATCATCTCGTCATTTTGATCAAGGAAGCTTTGATTAACAATTTAATCAATCTTCGTGAGTGTGACCCATTATTTCGGACCCTGGGACTTAACTAGTGAAGTGCGCCGGTATGGTAGGTCAAATCACCAGATACATCTAGAGTCTTTATCCTATTGGAATCCAAACCTGATTGACCCAATAAGGACATCATCCGTAGCGGGACAGGAACAAAGCTGTCTCGAGGCGCCTATTGAATCTCACGTTTTGGATAACAATAGAGATAATGGGATATATTGTGGATAACCCCTCTCCCACTCGCTATTTTTAAAAAATAAGGTTTCTATCTCACTAGTATCTTATGAATTTTAGATTATGCTCGGCTAAAGTCATAACCTTATTAATACTAGTTGATAATTTAGTGATCTAACCAATTTTAACTCTGAAATTGTATTCACTAATCCCGATTAGTCTCTACTAACCAATTAACTTAATTAAACTAATTTAATCAAGTTGTTATAGTGATCTAATCAATTTAACTCTTAAATTATTAGTCCATTTATAGGTTTTAAAATTTAGAATTCAACGAACGAACCAAATGTCATTAAACCATTTAATCGATAAAAGCACATTATTTATTCCAAAGGTACGTGGTATTGTATCCTGAGTGCAGACCATATTACCGTCCATTCGGAACCGGCTATGGAATTTACGTCCGGATTTCCATCCGATATACCAAAGAATAATGTACTCATAAGGTCCATTTGTTCTAAAACTTGAATTCGCAATTTTTAAACCTTAAACCAATTAATCGTATTAATCTGTTTGCAAGCATCTCATATACTTATTTAACTTGTAAATACATAAAATTATATTTTATGACTAGAATATCATGTATGTCTAAATGTTAGGGCATATGAAAATGCAAGAGTAGGCACCCTAGACTATATGACATGTTATTAAACTATTTAAAAATATTCATATTTCTAGGTTGGGCCTGAAAATATTTGTGTGGCGTTTGACGGGCGTTCGAACGTTTTCAGGCAGTGGAGTTTCGTTTGT
Organism: Zanthoxylum bungeanum; assembly: GCA_019454045.1. NCBI lineage: Eukaryota > Viridiplantae > Streptophyta > Magnoliopsida > Sapindales > Rutaceae > Zanthoxylum > Zanthoxylum bungeanum. The sequence continues at coordinate 52,355 of SKCR01009436.1, forward strand.
GTTGCATTCGAACACATGTATGAACACTAGAACTTCATTTACTCCGTTCCAAAGCTTCCGGACTTCGTTTTGGTCCCTTTTTTTTTCTACGGACTCGTAATGGAATGTAATTTTACATACATCCATAAATTGCATTAACCAGGCTCTTATTTTTCTATACTAATCTAATTAGTACAATAAATCCAAGGCATCCTTTGGTCTTCAAATCTTGCTCCATGGTATGTTGTTGAGTTCTTCGAGGAAAGGTCGTAATGAGTCATTCACGGCATCCGATCCTCCAAGTTAAAAATTGAGTTACAAAATGGACTTATTACAAAGGAAATGAACTTACAACACTTGAAAGAATATGACCTTATGGTCTTACATTCCCAATACTAAAAATAAGAGCCGGAAAATAATGATCAACGCAAAACATTCATCACATGAATCAAAATAAACATTCATCACATGAACATTAAAAAAAAACATTCATCTCATGAATCTAATTGTGCCCACTCATCACAACATGCATTCTAATAATCTATTATCGCATATAAATTATTAAAACTTGAAACTTAAATGAGAAGGGTTAAGAACACTTTTCAACCTTAAGCTCTTGATGCCAATTGTAGGAAATGGCTTTTCCTTTGCGGATGGTGGCACCGGCTCCGGTATCGATCCTTAAAATTTTCTTTGCCTTCTCCCTTTGCTTTAATAGCCGAGATCAATCCTTTGCTGTCCAACGCTTGGATCAACCACTCGATCTCCGAACTATGACTCGAAACCAATAAACCAAAGTGTGGGCTTTACTCACAAAGATCAAAACTTTAAACTATTTACAGGATTAAGATGTCATAATGGTGTTTGGCTTTTGGAATTTCAAACACTTTCACAACACTTGTGATTGTTTGAACTCTCTCTATTTCCCTCAAATTCTTTTTCACAACACTTGTGTGAATGAATGCAAAATGTTAACCTTAGAAGTGAGAGAAATGGTAGAGATTATATTCTCTTACAAAATCCAACTAACCTTATCATTAAGCATCTAATGCTTCTTGCAATGGCCAACACAAAAATGTGAATGTCATACCAAAACATAAGAAATGATAAGTTAAAGACAAAGACTTTGTCATTAAGCATCCAATGCTTTCTTTCAATGGCAAACACATAAATGTGGAGGCCATACCAAAGCATAAGAATGGATTAGCTAATGACAAAACTATTAGGTGTATACAAGCCACCTAATAGACATAATAAATTTGAAAGCATGACAAGCCATATGGCTTTGTCTCCAAGGTAAATAAAAATCATTATCTCAATAATGATTAAATTAACTTCAATTATGTTGTAGTAATTATCTCATAATTATTACTAACTTGATCTCATAATCAAGACTTGATTATCACATAATCAAATAATTCTAGAAAACATTAAGTTAAACTAATTTAACATAGTTTTTCATTTGTGACAATAAATATTATTAATCTCATTAATAATATAGTATAAAGTGAGCATATAATTAGACAATTAATTATATTATGTTTGCTACAGTTAATCGAGCTTGCCCGAGGACCAAATGGACCTATGGTTCCAAGCCCCAATAATTCTGAAATATTAATTAAACTCTTTAATAAAATATTACGAATTATTAACTCCACATTATTCCACTAAAAACTCGAAGTTGAACTCTCGTTACTGTAGATGGATAATAAACCAAATAACTTCGGTGTCCATCGATATAGTCATTATATATGGATATAGCCCTTCACGAATATCTCATCAATAAAGCCGGGTCAAAAATCTGTTAAACCCCTCTAAATATTTTGTCTCTTAAGCACCATTGATTCTATAATGAACAATTAATTCATAATAATTATGAATATAAAACTTTCTATTCGTAATAGAAAAGTTGAGCACTCAAATTGTTCAAGTCTCGAATCAACTCTTAAAAAAGATATCTTATGCTTCTCGTAGGAGTGAATTTCATATCTATGTAAAACGTTCTCAGCTACACACCAAATCATATCCCCAAAATACGTAGTTATTGGTCGGGAATGCAACACCAACCTCATCATAGTAAATCAAAGGACATAGTCTGTCATGCAGGAGTTCGTAGTACACTCAGGATTAAGATCGAATCCATATATGACCATCTATTAGATAAAATGAATTTCTTCGATTAACGGATATTAAAAGAAATTCATATTTATCTGAGTCCAGTCCTATATGATCTCATCATACAAGGTGCCTTCATTCCCATGTCACTACATGAACGATCACGGATCAAGGTCCTCATACAAGTATAGAATGAACCGCAGCTATAGATAAACCATAAACAAAGTACCCACTTTGTTTGCTCTCTATGGACTACTTAGATTGCTAACTTTAGACATAAACCCCCTAGGGGTACAATACCACTTTGTTCGTGAAGTAGTGGAACAAGGTAGTGTGGACTTGTTGAAAGTACACACCAATGAGAACTTTGCAGACGTAATGATCAAACCTATCAATGCATACAAGTTTATATGGTGTAGATCCTCTTATTGCTTAGGAGAAATGTAAGCAGCTTGAAGACGGTAAAGTAGAATGGATGGTGTGGAAACTGATTGGTTCTCAATCAAGTTTTCAAGTGGGAGAATTGTTAAATTCAGTCAGTCGTGATGAATTATTAAATAAAAATTAATTAAATAGTTTGAGTGGGTCCCACATGCTTAAAAGAAAATAATAAAAAAATTAGAATTCATTATTTGCACAGTGAATTTCATGCCTATAAATAGAGGCTCCATTTCATTATTTTCATCATCACATTCTCAACCAAATCATATGTATTCTAAGAGAGAAAATATAGTTTCTTCTTAAGGGTTTGTGAGAGAGTTGTAGTTCTCCTATTATAAGAGAGTGTAAGATTGTTCACTCCTTGAGTTTAGAGAAATGTTGTAAAAAATTTTCCACCAAAGTGAAATCCTTCTACTTTTGCCCGTGGATGTTTCCCTCACATTGAGAGTTTTACCACGTTAAATTTGTGTCTCATTGCTTTATTTTATTGATAATATTTATGGTAGACTAAGTCTCATAATTATTATTGTATTGTTATATAATAGACTAAGCCTCCTAATTATTTGTTATATAGTAGGCAAAGTCTCCTGAACTAACAATTATTCCCAATTTCACTTTACTTACGTGCCAACTTCAACCCACGATCCTCTAACATTATCTTTCTCTTTTTTTTAGGGTTCTCTCTCGTTTTACTTAGGAGATTCATCTTTTTAGGAACATATTTTTCGATCCTATTAAAAATATCATTAATAAAATTTAAAGGGGATTTACATTGTTGGTTCTTTCAAATTTCTTGTAACAAATTATTACGTAATGACTATATCTGTTTGTTGATTATTGGTTATTTGATAATGTTGTTTGTCATGTGATTTCTCTTGTTGATTTGTTTTTGAATTCTTGTTTTTTTTCCATAGTTGAGAATGTGAAAAATGATGACTTGTCAATTATGAAAAATAAATATAGTGTTTAAGGGCACGGTTTGTTTGTGTAAGGTTCAGATTCTCATTTTGAGATTATGAGTTTAAATTCAGGGAATTTATTTTTTGTAAGAGTCTGAGACGATCGAGAATTTTACTTGCTTCCCTTAAATTCGGAAACGGTGATTTGGTGGCGGGATATATATATATATAATATATATATATATTATATATATATATATATATATATATATATATTAAACAAAGATGACTTGTCAGTCGATGGTTAAAAAAAAATATCGATGCTTGTCATGTGATTTATGCTTGTCATGTGATTAGTCATTGTGAAAAACAAAATTCTTGACTTTGGGGCTCTAGTCTAGGCACCTCATGTGATTTCTCGTGATGATTCATATATGATTCTTTGTATCATATAAATAGGAATCTTTAAAAGTTTGTATGGAATATAAATAACCCATGAATTATCAGAATTCATGGATTATAAAAAAATCTGACAAAATCTATTAAAATCTTAGTTGAATACACTCTTTTAATTTAAAAAAAAAAATCCAAAATCGAGTCGGTTCATTTATTTTGGCGGATTTTGACTTTTTGTATGGTCGATTTTTAGGGGTTTTTCATTCCGAACTCATGACTGGTTCCTTATTCGAACGACAAGATCGATTCTAAAAACACTGGCCATAGCACTGTTAGGGTTGGTGCTCGGAGCGCCAATCCGGATCATATTTATGTCCGATTCATGAATACAAGCAATACATTTTACCATAATATTACTTATTTATTGTAGCATCTTTTGTCTTTTATTATATATATTCGATCTAATTCATTAGATTGAAACTAAATCGTGTTTAGTGATATATACATATTAGACAAAGACCCGATAATATATAATGTAGTGCGCAATTACAACGTAGTTTGTAATTGACATTAGGAAGCGTCACTACTAGAAATCTATTATCAAATTAAGTTCCTCGTCAATATTTACTGACACGGGTCGGGTTTATCCCAATGAACCATGATTCTTGAGAGACTCGTATAGACGTGTAGGTGTTTATTTGATAAATACTGAACGACTCACCGAAGATTACCTAATAGATGGTACACCAACGTCAATAGGAATTTTCTTGGGTTGAGTAGCATAGTGATTCTTTGACTTGAGATACCACTGTGGATATATCAGTTATCCTCCATACTTAGATGACCATCACGTCACCGATCTATTAAGATCATATCTCCGTCTGTTCGTTGGGTGTGGACTCATGCTCATGCAATCCTGTGTGTATCAAGATAGGATCCGTCAGTCATGTGTACAGGGCATAGGTATCCATTATATGATTAGCAGTCTGTTAAATCCATGGTCGTGGTATACTTCGGAAGTAAGTTCCGAGTATTATTTAGAAGATTGCTAATAGATACGTCGATAAAATTATACCTATAGAGATTTGACGTTTATATTTAAATCTCTAGGATAATCCGGATACCTGTGATGGAGGGATTATACGTATGTAATGACCTCGACCTGTATGATTCAGTGAGTTTATCCGTGGTCGTCAAAATTTACAGGTAGGTGAATTATGGACAAGAAATTGGATTTTGTGATGGATATGCCTGAATCTAGAGAGTCTCGCTAATGAAATATACTCATAGAGCATTGGGGAAACTGTTATGAATAATACTAATTATTTATAACTCGTTTAATGGTTAAACTAAAAAATACATGCAATCGGGACCTAACGGTCATTTTCGTATTAATGTGTATTTGTATTTAATACTTGATTTGATTAAATACACATTAATAAAATATCAAAATGTGATATTTGACATATATCATTAATATATGTATTTGAGATATTTAATGTAAATATAATACATATATTTAAGATATTTATATTTATCATTTAATTGTTAAATAAATAATTAATTAATTAATAAAATAAATATATTTAGTAATGATTTTCCTTTTTAATGGCTTGATATTAATGGTCCATTTGGTGTTTGCTTTATTAAAGATAATTGTTAACTTTATTAAAGCAAAAGGTGTGCCAATGGAAATGCAACAAAATTAAATAATTATTATTTGATTTATTGCTTGTGAAATTCGGCCAAGGGGATTTTATTTTAACAAAAATTATTTTGTTTTCATTTACACACATAAGAGAACTTACACAAATATTTACAAAGAGAGTTGAGAGCAAAGGTGGAAGAAAAGAAAGAAAACAAAGGCAAAAGTTGGATTTTGTAAGTATTTTCATGCTTTTTTCTACATGGAAATTGTTTCTATAAATCTTGGCTTCAATTTGTGCTGCTAAGTTGATGTCTCTACTCTTTGAGTTTGTAATTAAATGTGTTTGAAGCTTTTTGGATGTGTTTAAGCATGTATGATTAATTTATAAGCTTATTAGGAGTAATTAAGCTTATTAAATTAATTAGTAATTGAAGTTGTCATTCTAGAGTTGTTTAGTCATTCATAATTAATCTAAAATTATTATTGAGTTGTTTCATGATGGTGAGACTTCATTGGTGTGGTATTAGATTGATTAAAGTATTGAATTTTATCAATTTAGTGTAAATTATGCAATTGTTGTAATTTATTAAATTAGGGTTTTAAACCTAACCCAATTTTGGGGATTTTCATATATGTGATTTAATTTGATGTATGTATGATGTATATCAAATTTAGGATTGATTGGATTTGATCTTGATGTGTTTTGAACCAAAAATGACCAAATTACAAATCCTGGAAATTATAGGGCATGTTCGGCAATATCAGAAAAAATTAGAATTTTGTTGCAAATTGTATTTTCTTGTATTATACATGTATAAATTATTTTGGGATTGATTTGGAATCACATAAATATGTATTTGACAATTTAAGAACCAAAATGATCAAAATGCAAAGTTTAGGGGTCTCACAACAATTAATGATAAATCTGATTTTTCAAATAAAAATTCAGTTTTTATTCGTTGATTAATTAGAATAAATTGGTTTATTTTAATTGCCCAAGAAAAATATTTATCGGAAATTGTTTCGGAGTGAAAATACGCGAAAACGGCGAAAAAAGACGTTACCAAGTAACGGCTGCCCAAACAGTGAACTGGGCACTGTTTGGGCAGCCCACGAACTGTCCAAATATTTTTGGGGCTGACCTGGGCAGTTCCTATGTGCATTGGTCGGTCGGTTCGACCGGAAAAGCGTTTTATGCTATTTTGCGGAAAAATATTTTTCGTAAAAGTTTCGCAGAATTTCTATTTTATTTATGTCGTTATATGATATCGAATAAATATGTTTAGGTGAAATATGAATGAATTATTTAAATTGGACATTAAATAATTTATTCGTAAGTTTAAAAATTTTAAATTACGATTTCGCCTGAACACGCTCCTTCCGCTGCGCCTCCCTGATATGACCCCAACAAGCAGGGCTTTCCCTCGATCTGAAAATTTATTAAAATTGTTAACGACAAGCTCAGTTCTAAAAACGCTGGCCATGGCACGACTTTCCCTCGATCTGAAAATTGGTTAGAATGTGTTATACAAATTAATGAAAAGTATAATTTATTATTTACATAATTTTAATTTGTCCCATTAAAATGAAAAATATTTTCCAATTTTTTTTTGTGAAAATCAAATTTTACTCACTAAGATTCTATTTGGTGTTATAATTAAAAAAAAATGATAAACAGATAGTGATATGTGTACAGGCCAAATTTGGGCTAAGGAAATTTTCGTCTTTTCACCTCGGACCCAATATTAAATACAGCCCAATACTTCCAAACAGTATTTAGGCTAAGTTTGGGCGGGAGACCTAATTGGCTTTGCAGGCCCAAATTCAGTCAAACCCCACTTTTCAATGACCCATCGAAAAATATATTTTCAGATTTTAATTGTTCTCCGAACAATTAGCCAATTCATCACCAAAGAATGATGTTTAAACATGTTAGTAGGGCCCACCATCATAAATACGGTCCCTATTCCAACTAATTGACTGTTCCTCAGCCTATAAAAAGAAGCAGAACTAGGAATTACAAGACATTCCAACTTAAGCATTCTAATTCTAAGCTTAATCGCTCTCACCTGGGCTCTTAAAAACTCTCTTATCATCAGCTCACCGCCCTCACGGCATTCCACGAAGGTCAAGGTAACATCAGACCTTGTTCCCCCTTCTACCTTATTTACTGCTCGTCTTCATTACTGACTTGAGCGTCGGAGTGCCTACGGCACCCACCACACCAGTGGGTAGAGGCTCCCCGCTCACTGTATTTTTGTTTTGTAGGATCGCTAGTGCCTTATCATACAAATCTCGATTGTGGACTTAAGGCAAAATCCAATGTCTACAATATGTAGGTAATTTTATTTTACGCTAAAAAAGTAATTGTGTTTTCGAATAAGTCGGTTTTTAAAAGATAACAAGTTATTAATCACAATTTTAAATCATTAACTAAACACTTAAAAAATTAAAAATTATATTTTTATCAAATATAATTTTTTTGATCTCACCACATATCAAATCGCAATACTAAATATGACCTAAATCAATATTCTGGATATGCAAGTAGAAATAAAACAATACAACAAACCCTTCACTCGCCACCGATAGCTTTTTCATCTCTACTAAATGTCATACTAACCATGTTCTTAAGGTTTTTCACTCTCCCATTCTTAATATCAACATTTATAATGGTATTTTCTTTAAAATGTTTGTAAGTTTATCCAATTTATTTTAACCTCAAATATTTGAACTGCGCCATGATTTTAAAATTTTCGTTAAGACATTTTACATATTTGGCTAAAAAATTTGAAAATGGATTTTGAAATTAAAAAAGTCATGTTACCTCTACTAAAAACTACATCAATCAGACACTAAATACCAGTATATTATAACATAACAGAAATTGTAAAAGCATTTGATATCTTCTTTTTTTCAGAAACTATCACCAAATGCATAATCAAATCTTAAATAAAGAGAGGTGTATAAGGAAACATATGAACTTATTATTATTTTTTTTTTAAATCGTTGAAATCCCGCCACTAAACTACCATTCCGAGCTTAAGCAGAGCAGGTAAAATTTCCGGTTATCCCAGACATTTCCAAGAAATGCACTCTTTGTATTCGAACTCATGACCTCAAGGTGAGATCCTGAACTCTACACCACCAAGCAATACCCCTTGGGAACATTAACTTATTTTATGTTTAATCAAGGATGCCATAAATTTGTAACATGTGTAGAAGTATGAAAAAGGCACTTATATGATTATATCTTAAGGTATCTCACATGAAAGGAACATACAGCAACTATACTGCAAATTTAAGGTACCCAAATTTCATGTGATCAAACAAGGTTTTGAAGAAATTAGTTGCTCTTTAACATCCTATTGGAAATGTCGGTTGAAATTCATGAGTTTAATTCAATCCAAAAACTAATTTGAGAGTCTAGAGTTGTCTAATATTTATATTTTAAGTTCATTGGGTTACCTAATACTTATATTTTGAATTCATTTGATCATCTCAACCGATCTAATTACACTCCACCACTCATGTAAGAGTCTGACATTGATATTTCATGAGCCTAAATCAACTCACACGCCAACTTGATAATTAAGAATTGTCCAATATTTATATTTTAAATTCATTTATTCATCTCAATTAAAATATTTTCCTCAACAATATCGATCTCATCTCACCCAACCCAATAGTGAATGCATGCACAGTAACATAGCCCATGTGATTATTTTTTAAACCATATATTAAAACCTATTACATAACTTTTGATGATAAAACTTCAGCCCAAAGACATGGTAAGTTGGTAACCAAACTTTTATTTGAAATACCATAACGTATTCGGGGATTTTTGTTAAGTATATATTATTACATTAGTATAATATATAATTTAATTATAAATTTATCAATGGATACATACTCACGTAACACACATGAAGATTTTGCATACAACTCATTTAACTTTACTTTTCATTCAATCCCTACTTTTATTCCTTAACTTATCCTATGCTTGAGGTATCAAAATTTGGATTTCAAGGGCAGATACTCTCATTACAAGAAAATTGGAGATTACCGATCGAATATTCGGTAGGTAATTGTGTCTTCAGTCAATATTTGACTCGTCGGTGATAAATTACTATTGTGATAAAAACACACACAATAGAGGATAAATAAGAGGAAAACTCTTATTTTATTACTCCAACAAAAGAATTACAAAGCTTATTCAAAACTTTACAAAAAAAAATCTCTCAACACTCTTTACTCTCTATGCTCTCTGTTTGGGATACTGAACAATGGAATTTTGGCTCCCTTTTATAGGGCCAAAACCGTGTGCAACAGTGCCACACGGTTTGGCAAAACGCGTTACACGTTTTTTGCTTGCTGCATGTGAATTGGTGACAGAGACACCGAAACTTGCATGTCTCATGCATGCAACTTGCTGAAGTCAACAAATCTCCTCCTCGATGAATATTTGCCCTAAAATCTGAGCCGACCATCAATCCCCAAACCGGATCCTCAAAAGGATCCACCTCTGGCTGCATCTTTATGATTGCCTACGTACCATGAGTTGGGATCAAGCCAATCGTAGTTCTCTATATCTCCATACTTTGACTATATGGAGAGTTTTGTCATCCCGGTTATGGCACGACAGATTTCAAGCTTCTCATTTGGTAAAATTTTTGTGAACATATCGGTACCATTGTCATCAGTGTGAATCTTTCTGAGTTCTAATAGCTTTGAACTCAGGACGTCCTGTATCCAGTGATACCTCACATCGATATGTTTTGACCTCGAATGAAAAGTAGAATTTTTACCAAGGTAGATAGCACTTTGACTATCGCAGTACAAAGTGTACTTCTCCTACTTTAAACCCAATTCCTGGACAAATATCTTCATCAACAGTAATTCCTTGCAAGCTTCTGTAACTGCAATGAATTATACCTATGTTGTAGAGAGTGTAACACAACTCTGCAACCTTGACTGCCATGCCACAGCTCCCTCTGAGAGAGTAATTAGATATCCCGAAGTATACTTACGGGTATCCACATCACCTGCCATATCTGAATCGGTATGGCTCATTAACACTGGCTTGTTGCTTCCAAAACATAATCTCATTTTGAATGTGCCTCGAAAATACTGCATTATCCATTTGATAGCATTCCAGTATTTTTTTACTGGGTTTGACATAAACCGGCTGACCAATCCAACTGTGTGTGCTAGGTCTGGCCTTGTGTACATGACCGGCGTAAACACACACGTATAACGCAAGCGCACGTATCGTTCAAGTAGTATAAAAATATCGATCCCACGAGGACTTAATTCCTACTATTGTTATTAATTATTGATTCTATTCATTTACAAATATCTAATTGAGGGAGTAGTGAATTGATTGCTTGAATGATTTGATTTTGTAAATTGCTAAATAAGTAAATAAATAAAAAGACAAAAGAAAATACTAAGGAAAATAAAAGACTCAAAGATCTAAGGTTGTAAATCTTTCTAATATCTTTTAAAAGATGAAGTAGTTATATCATAGTTGGGTAAAAATATGAATTATTAATCTGGAACACTAAATTATGTAAAAGCCTCTTCCGATGGTCATTTACAAATACCTAGAATAATCAAATTGAATCATATGTCTATGTCAATTAAATTACCTAGATTCATTAAGATTGGATTCCAATTATTGATTACCCCCGCCCGACAGGTATATGTCTATCCTGTAAGGAAATCTATTAAAGGTTTATCTATCCTTAAAGAAGATCGTGGGTTGTTGAGTATAATGTCTTTAAACTTAAAATCCCTATGTCTAGTTTATTTTAAGTTTTATCTAATCAATTTTATTAGTGATCAGTTAATAAAAAGGCATTAAGGTTATGACTCAACAAATAATTCTTTTAGTTACCAAAACTATAATCTAACCCTTTTTAAACCGGTTATATTAGATTTTATCACAACCCTAGAAAACTAACTTAGTTACAACACATAACTAAAGCTGATATAAACTTAAAAGACATAAAATGAAATTGCTGAAAAGTAATAAAAAGAAATGCTAAGGTAAAAGGAATTAACTTCTACTATTCACTATTTAGATATCTCCCATAAAATAATATATAATCTTGTGATATTTTAAACCAACCATCCAGAATGGCGGTATCCTGATTAAGTCAAATTCAAATATACCAGCCATAAAGCGGAACAGAAATATAACTTAAACCAACCGTCCAGTATGGCGGTATCCTCATTAAGTCAGGTTTAACCAAATTAAATTTAATAACCAACCGTCCGAAAATGGCGGTATCCTTTATTAATTCAGATTTTAAATAGTTTATATATTATTTTTTAAGGGAGATTAATCTAAATAGTAAAAGTAAAAGTATTACCTTATTACCTCAGCATAGAGAAGTTACCCACTCATAGATGGATAGAATTACTATTACAAAGCGTAAATAAAACTGAATATAAGAAGAAAATAAGAAGAACTTTCTTTTATTTATAAGGATTTCAGAGGATGAGGTACATTTGAAACTAAAAATTCGAAATCTATTTATAGGCAAGAAAATCTAATTTTTTATTATTATTTTTTCCGATTTTTTTTTTTTAATTATTATTTTTTTTTTTGGATCGCTGAATTTTCGACACGTGGCATGGTGGCTAAAAAAGACGGCTCGTTGAATTTTTGACATGTGGCATGGTGGTGCAATTACCAAAATACCCTCGGTGTCGTGACGCCCAAAATTACCAAAATACTTTTTTTCGTCAAATTTCACAGTTTTGCTCCAAATCACCTCCAGAATGTCTTGAAACTTTATTTCGGTGTCAGGATGTCCAAAATTACCAAAATAACCCTTTGTGTCGGGACGCCCAAAAATTACCAAAATACCATTTTTTTGCCAAATTTCACCAAATTTCACAGTTTTGTTCCAAATCACCTCCAGAATGTCCTGAAACTTTATTTATCTATAAAATAATACAAAACACATCAAAATATTCACAAAACTCAAGAAACTATACAAAATATTAATTAAATGAATGGGAATAATATGATAGTTTTACCACTCATCAGCACACCATGGCATACATGAGACTTCCCACTGCTGAGGTGTATGGAACCTGTTTCATTTTCTTCTTCTTTGTCTCAGTAGAGGGACTTTGTTGCGTACTTAATCTACAGTGGGTAGCAAAAGGAGTGCTAATCACTTTAGCCTTGTCCATCTGAATCGTTGAAGTACCTTCTCGATGTACTCCTCTTGTGACAAGTATAATTTCTTGGCTTTTCGATAACGGCCGATCTGGATGCCAAGAATCTATTTTGCTGGCCCCAAGTCTTACATCTCAAAATACTTACTCAATTGCTACTTCAAATCACCTCGATTAATTCCGGCCAACTATCAACATATCATCTACATACAACAGTAAGATGATAAAGTCATCGTCAGAAAAATTCTGAACGGAAACACAATGGTCTGAAGTAGTCTTTTTGTATCCTTGCTCCCCCATAACTGACTCAAACTTCACGTACCACTGTCTCGGTGCCTGTTTCAAACCATAGAGGCTTTTCCAGAGTTTGCACACATGGTCATCTTTTCCTTTGACTCTGAAGCCTTCTGGTTGCTCCATATAAATTTCTTCTTCCAAATCCCCGTGAATAAATGCGGTCATGACATCCATCTGCTCAATTTCCAAGTCAATACTTGCTGTTAAGCTGAGTACCACTCTGATGGATGACATCTTCACAACTAGAGAGAAGATTTCATCAAAGTCAATGTCTTTCCTCTGATTGAATCCTTTGACAACTAGTCTGGCTTTGTACCGGGGTTATGAAGTGTGTTCCTATTGCTTCACTCTGTACACCCATTTGTTCTTCAAACCCGTTTTCCTTTTGGCAATTTCACCAACTCGAAAGTGTGATTGTCATGCAAATATTTTCATCTCATCTTGCATGGCTTCCTCTAACTTTTCTTTGTTCTCTGTTTCCACAGCCTCCTTGTAGCTTTCGGGTTCTCCCCCGTCAGTAAGCAGCACATACTCAAATGTAGAGTATTTCGTTGAAGGTCGTTATGGGGACACAGGAACTGGGCGACGCATGCTGTCCCGGGCTCGCGGCCCGGTCGGGAGTACGGAGTAGCCACGAGGGACAAAACCGGAGAATGTATGAGTCGCCACCCGGTGTGAACCGGGAAAATGTGATTTAAGGCCGCACTCACCCCTCGCAAGGAAGACCTCAAACCGTTGGGTTCGGAATGGTCCCTTACTTATGTCACTTGTAATGAAAGGATTTATGTAATAATTTAATCAAGTTTAAGTAACACTATTTCCAAGAGGATCATGCTTCTAAATTCACATGCATACATCAACAAGTTCATCACAACATGCAACTTCTCATGGCAATCTCATGAACATTTCTCAATCATATGATATGGAAAACTAAGAACAACCTAATCATGCTTGAGTACTATCTCATGAACCTATTAACCAAATAACATGCTAACATCCTAATCATGCTTGAATATCATCCCAAGAACACATAGAATGGATAAATGCTGGAATACAAATAATATGATTGGCTACATAATACAAGAAGATCAACCAAGAGGCAATTATGCATGAATATGAATAAGACAGACTCAGTTCAGTGTGTACGTGTTCGTGTAGCGTTCGTAAACGCGTTCGAACGGTAAACAGAAGGTTCGCGTTCGTGTGCCGTTAGATAACGCGTTCGAACGGTACCAGACCTGATGATACAAAATGCATGCGCGTTCGAGTAGCGTTCGTAAAATGTGTCTAACGGTAAACAGAAGGTTCGCGTTCGTATAGCGTTCGAGAACGCGTTCGAACGGAACCAGACCTGATGCATGATAAGACCAAGAAAGTGCGTGTGCGTTCGCGTAACGTTTGTAAAACGCGTTCGAACGGGAACAGAAGGTTCGCGTTCGTATAGCGTTCGAGGACGCGTTCGAACGGAAACAGACCTGATGCATGCAACACAAAGAATAAAGACAATAACGTCAAGCTTAGTATGCTCGATTGAATGTATCTTGCATTCAACCGAACACACATCAACCGGCGCGGAAAAGCATCGTGGTAAAGGGCTTTAACCCCTCCCAATAAGGGATCTTTTATTGCACTTACTAAGCCCATGCGCTCGATTGAATCATGCATACAAAGAACTAAAAACCATAATATCAAACTTAGTATGCTCGATTGAACGTATCTTGCATTCAACCGAACACACTCAAACCGGCGCAGCAAAGCATCGTGGTAAAGGGCTTTAACCCCTCCCAATAAGGGATCTTTCATTGCACTTACTAAGCCCATGCGCTCGATTGAATCATGCATAAATAAGCAACATGCAGAATTCAAATAACGAAAAAAAATAAATAAACCGAAGCAACATAAAAAAAAGAATGTGTCGTTTACTCAAGTGGACATGAAGTTGTATCCCGAGTACAGATCATACTACCGTCCATTCGAAATCGGCTATGAAATTTATGTCTGGGTTTCCATCCTATATACCACAAGAGACGACATTTTTCCATTCATCCAATACCCACAACACACATCATACACAAACAAGATTCAACAATAATTAAAATACAATCAAGATAAATAACAAAAATCAAATAAAGATGGGTGTGAAAAGTACCCTCAGGTCTAACCTTTTAAATCACCTCTCGGATGTACGGCACACGATCGTCGGAAGGGTGGATGCTCCGCAACTCTTCCGGTTCGGTTCACTGGTTCACTGCTCTCGTTCGTTGTCTCACTGTTTGGATTCTCGTTCTCCATCTTTTTGCTGTTGTTGTTTTGACTCTGATTTGCTCTTGTTTTCCTGCTGTTTGGTCTCCGTTTCAGGTCTATTAGTGGACTGTTTTGCGTTTTTTTTTAGGGGGGTTTGGGCTGTGTTTTTATGTTACTGCTTTTTTTAAGGTTTTTTTCAGTGACTGTTTTGGGTAGTTTGTGGCTTATGGCAGTGGGCGCTTATGTGAGTGGTCTGAGCGGTTGTTAATTAATGCATGAAGGTGAGCTAGGTTGAAGTGGCGAAGGGCTGAAGGGCGTGGGGTCTTGGCTGAAGCGTGAGGTGGCCTAAAGGGGCTGTTGATGGTGCCGTGAGTTTGTGAGTGTGAGGGGCTGATCTGTTTACATTTTTTTGATTGTTTGGGTGATGTTCGAAGGTGATAGGCGAAGGTTCACGGGGTTGTGTGGTGAAGGTGGGATTGTTGAGTGCTTATGAAGGTTAGGGTTTATTTTTTGGTCTTTGCCGTGTGTGTGGTCGTGAGAGAGAAAGAGAGAGAGAGAGAGAGAGAGAGCAGAATGGCTTGGTTTAGTGTTGTTTATAGGGAAGGGTTAGGGTTTCACCTTGCCTCACAAGGAATGGGATTTGGCATTAAAGAGATGATTTGATTTGGTGTTGGACAAGGAAAGCAAGGGATTTGATTTGGTTTAGATTAGGAAGGTTGAATATTTGATTGGCTTGGTTTAGGAATACAATATTTTAAGTTAGGAATCATATATATTTGATTGAGAATATAATTGGTTGATTGATTTTAATTGGGCATGGCATCTTTTTTAATTTGGTATGTGATTTTTAGATTTGTTTGATTTCACCATGTGTTTTAAATGTATTTTATTAATTGGGATGTGTTTTATGGGCTTTGGGGGGCTAATTGGGCTGAGGTGCGAGGCTAGCAGCAAAACCAGAAATACCGACTCCGTTCGAACGCCCATTCGAACGCTCACGAAAAGTCCCAATCTGCCTGACGTTCGAAAGAAGTAACGAACGCAGCCTACCGAACGACAGACTGAACTTGTGAAATGAACTTGATGACGTACTTATTCTGAATTCCCCTTCCGACTCCGTTCTCGTTCTCGTGACTTCCGTGACTTAAAAGGTAGTGCCTCCAAATGAGACTCATCATAGGGACTTATATGCAAAAATGCAGTGCCTACAGTCGCCCCCACTTTGATGGGACTTGTGTAATGTGCAACAGTGACAATCCTATCAAAATCTATGCAATGCATTTTCACTTACCTGGCTCGCCAACTGCCACTTGACTTTCCACGTGTTGAGTTGATTTGGGTGGTGAGGTGCTGCGACCCCTAGTTCATTCCCGAATCGTGTTGTGATGTGGTCCATTCCCGAACCGTTACCGTAAGGTGGTCCATTCCCGAACCGTTACTGTGAGTTGGTCCATTCCCGAACCGTTACTGTGAGGTGTTCATTCCCGAACTGTTACCGTGAGGTGGTCAATTCCCGAACCGTTACTGTGAGGTGTCCATTCCCGAACTGTTACTGTAATGTGGTCCTTCCCGAACCGTTACTGTGAGGTGTCCATTCTCGAACTGTTACTGTAAGGTGGTCCATTCCCGAACCGTACTGTGAGGTGGTTCATTCCCGAACCGTGCTTCGTTCTCGGAGTGTCATTCCCAACTTATTCATTCCTGAACTGTATTTGTAAGGTGGTCCATTCCCGAACCGTGCTTCCATTCTTGGAGTACCATTCATGGCTTGTTCATTCCTGAACTCTGCTCCATTCTTGGATTGCCATTCCCGGCTTGTTCATTCCCGAACTGTGTTTCCATTCTTGAAGTGCCATTCCCGGCTTGTTCATTCTCGAACTGTGTTTCCATTCTTGGAGTGCCATTCCCGGCTTGTTCATTCCTGAACTGTGTTTCCATTCTTGGAGTGCCATTCCCGGCTTGTTCATTCTCGAACTGTGTTTCCATTCTTGGAGTGCCATTCCCGACTTGTTCATTCTCGAACTGTGTTTCCATTCTTGGAGTGTCATTCCCGGCTTATTCATTCTCGAACTGTGTTTCCATTCTTGGAGTGCATCCCGGCTAAACTGATACTGATGCTGATGTGGGCCTGGCCCCTAAACTGATACTGATGTGGGCCTCGGCCCTGGGACTCATCCCCAAACTGATAATATGTAGGCCTCGGCCCTGGACTCATCCCCAAACTGATGCTGATGTGGGCCTCGGCCCTAACTGCTACTGATATGGGCCTCGCCCTCAGACTGATACTGATATGGGCCTCGCCCCCCAGACTGATACTGCTGATATGGCCTCGCCCATGTGATTCATCCTGAAGACTGCTGATATTGTACTGTTACTGCTTCTGGTTGGTTTGCATTCGGCGCTTTCTTTTTTCTCATTTGAAACCTGTTATTACAAAACAGAACAAACACGAAAGGATGCAAAATGTGTTACGTGTATGCATGCATAAATGTTCCTATCCCGTCGGGTTAGGTCTTCTGTCAATTCTCTTGGTGACTGCTTAGCCTTCTCTTCTCAGACAAGCTACTTCTTCAATCTGTCTACGTTGATCGGCTCGGTGAACTAATTCCCTTCCAAGTCTGATATTTTCACTGCCTCTATTTCCCAATTTCTGAATGTCTATCTTATCTTTTCTGTTGCTTATTTCGAAGGTTCCCCGTGTTCATCACTGGATTCCATAGTACCAAGGTTGAATACTTTTCTCAAATATACTCATATTGCAGAAGAGTTTCAGCGAAATGAACGTCTTTATTATTGTTGAGGAAAATAGTTCGAACAAGTAACAAAATCAATGTCTTTTAAAAAAAACTGGATCAAATAGACTAGGAGGAACATCTCCAAAATCCGCAGCACTGCCTTCTTCCTCGGCCTATGGTTCTTCACTGTCATCCATGTAAGAAGCTTGGTGGTTGAGGGTTTCTTTTCATGGGTTGGGTATTTTATGGGAATCTATGAGATCTTGAATTTCATGCCTGAGGCGGGTGCAGTTGTCGGTGTCATGGCCATGTAGCTGGTGGAAGTGACAATAAAGGTTCACATTTATGTGTGGTGGTGGGGGGTGCGGAAGTGGCTTGCCTTCTAAGGGTTTCAAGATTCCTTGTCCCTGTAACTTTTCAAATACCTTCGACAAAGGTCTACCAAGGTTGGAGAATTGCCGGTTCCTGATGGCAGCAACCTCGACAGTAGCGGGCTTAGTCTCAGAATACCCCCCCAAAAGTCCGCCTATTCTGGCCATAGATCTTTCTGTTTTCAGCCTCCTCTTCCTCAATATCCATGACAGTTTCCCTCAACTGTCGAAAATCAGAAATCATCGAAGTCATCCTCCTCAGCTTACTATAAATAGAGGGCTTGGTGCCCCTGATGATCATTTTGATTTGGTCCTTCTCTGAGGGCCGAGTCTGCATTTTCAAAAGCTGGCTTCTCCAGCGATCCACATACTCTTTGAAACTTTCCTCTGGCTTCTGTTTAGTGTTCTCCAAATCACGGAGTGACAAGTCAATCTCTAAGTCTGTAACATATTGCTTCAGAAAAGCATCAGCTAGTTCTCTCCAATCTTCCTTAACCTTCTTCTCAAGGCTATGATACCAAACCACAGGTGCCCCCTCGAGTGTCATCCCAAACATCTTTTGGACTTGGCGCTGTGATAGGCCCACTGAACTCATGACTGAGACATATTGCTGCAGATGGACTCTCGGGTCTCAATTCCCATATCGGGCAATTTAAACTGACCTGGCAGCTGTTCTCCGAACGTCATTGCCTCATAATCTAACAAATCCTCATTCTTACCCCTCATTTTGCGGGTAACTATTTCAACCTGATCCCGAAGCTTCTGAAATTCTGCCTGAGACCCAATCACTCTGCCTGCTGCATATTCTGCCATGTCATCATCAAAAGTGGGGACATCATCCCTCAACCCATTCGAAGGCTCATCACGCCTCACATTCTCAGAATTTCCCCCAACACGGGGTACAGCCATATTTGTCATGGCAGTAGTCAAGGCTTGCAACTGTTCAGTAATCTTGGCGAAACCATTTTCCAACTGATCTATCCGGGATACCTCAATATCTGATTCACTCATGTCTGTTCTCAGTATTTTGGTGAGTCTTCCCTTTTTCTCTAACCCAACGGGAATCTATGATGCCTTTTAGAACACAAGGGTTAACATGATGTATGTATGCATGAGGTGCATGAGATGCATGTAACATATATAACATACTAAATCAACTAAAATTTTCAAACAAATCGGCCCGTTATCATTTTAGAAGCTTTTGGGCTAACTGTCATAGGAGTGAACTCGTCCCAGTTTAAATGGCCCAACGAGTACAAATCATGGTAATGAGCCCAACTAAATCCAAATGGTAATGTTCCGAACATAAGCACAAAGAAAGATAATGCAAACATACAACAATAATTTCTACAGAATGGCCCATCAACATTTCAGAAGCTTTGGGCCCAATGGTCATAAGGTACGAACTCGCCCCAGTTTAAATGGCCCAGCAAGTCCGCATTTCTGACAATGGTCCAACTGCATCCAAATGAGGATGGTCCACTAGCACATACTCAAGGAAATAATTTTTACTTTAACCATACAACCTCGGTCTATGGGTGGGTTCACAAGAGTATAGACAAAGGCTCTCATCGGCGAAGGATGGCCCACAACTAGGTCTCCCCAATCAAGGGTTCGAGCAACCAAGT
>SKCR01009437.1:0-71169 GCA_019454045.1 Zanthoxylum bungeanum
ACATTTCGAATTCGAATGCGGCACGCGAGTCACATCAAGCGTCAAATCACATATCACTTTGAGTATGTGACAATTGATTGATTAGTTGATGTGAGTTTATGTGAAATGATGATGTTTGACTTTTTGAAATTAAAAAGTGGTAAATGGTTTTATTAATTTTGGAAATATAAACCTAATACACTTTTTTATTTTCTCTCTCTCTCTACTCACGGTTTCTAGGAAACCCATCTCTTTCCCTCATCTTCTCTCACGACTTGGAGCCAATTTCTTTCTTCTTCCCATTTCTGGTTCTGCCGAAAGACAAGAGAAGCAAGAGAGTGATTTTGTTGCAAAATCAAGTGCTAGCACACAATAAGTCTTCCTAAGGTGATATGGAACCGATTTCGTGAGCTTGGAATCACAAAGCTTGGAGCTTCAATGGAGGACATCCATGGCCGATTCTTGAGGAGCAACACCACCCACTACCCACTGCCGAGCAGTCCACTACAGAACAAGAAGCCACTGTCGAGAGTTCAAGGGGCTTGAAGGCTTGTGTTCATCGCGTCGCAAGATCCGTTCATTGTGAGTATGATTCCGCCATTCTCCTTTCTGTATTCACATGCGTTTTTGTGCTTGATTTCATTATTGGGACCTAATTAGAAACCAACATCATGATGGATTTCATAGTAGTAGATTCCAGAGCAGCTATCGGGTAATTTTGGGAAGACCCTTTATGATGAATACATGAGCAGCAACGTCAAGTTATTACCTGAAGTTGAAGTTTCCGACCCGATATGGGGTAGAGGTTGTGTGTGGAAGCCAGATGGTGGCTAGGATTTTCTTTACCGTCGTTTCAAAATAAGCCATATGCATTGAAGAAGTAGGAACGAATAGGAAAGAAAGAGAAGTGGATGCTAGTGGGGAAGCTCGGATTATATGCATGCCACTAGCTGTCCCAGATGAGAGAGGCTGTGTCATTGTAGAAAATAATACAATAAAAGTAGAGTCAGTCGATCCTCGACCACACAAACCAGCTCAGCTAGGAACAAAGAGAACTAAAGCTAGTGGAGCATTTTGGCCATGGGAAAACAATAATGGTTGGAGTCAGACTAAAGTCACACCTGAAAGGGCGGTTGTTGGAATTTTTGAAGAATACGCGGATGTCTTCGTGTGGGATCATGAGAATATGCTAGTGTTAGGGTTGATGCTCTGAGTGCCAATTTTATTATGTATTTCCTTGTAAATACTAATGTAAATTTTTTATGAATAGAATAGATATTTCTTTTATATAACATCATCTTTTATATGTAAAGACGTAACAGACCTTAGAATGATGGTTATGATACTGTTGCAAAAGCCACATGCCACTAGCCGAAGTAAAAAGTTGATGGAGAAAGAAGGGGGGAACGTACGCTTCGAACAAATCAGACGAGAAGACAACTGTGAAGCAGACTCCCTGGCCCGGTCACATCCTCAATGAAGACCGAGGACCCCAGAATAATCCCTCTCATATGCCTGCGAGAAAGAAGCATAGGGGAGCTGGACGTAGATATAGTAGAAGAGGAAGGAAAAACTCATGGATGCAACCGATTAGGAGGTACCTAGAAACAGGGACCCCTAAAGACAAAAAGGAGGCCAAGAGGCTATTCAAGAGCACCAAGTTTCCCTGATCGAAGGGGTGCTCTATCGGAGAGGCTATACCGTACCCCTCCTGAGATGTTTAACAGAAGAGGAAGCAGATTATGTGCTCAGGGAAATTCACACGGGCATCTGTGAAGTCACACGGAGGAAGATCATCGCCTTTAAAGCCTTAAGACAAGGATTTTACTGGCTGACCATACATCAGGACGATGTGAGGGTAGCTCAGAAATGCGAAGGTTGTCAGAAAAATGCCAACATCCACCATCAACCGGCAGCCCAATTAACCACCATGTCCAGCCCCTGGCCATTCCCGCAGTGGGGGCTAGATATCATAGGGCCAATGCCAAAAGGGCGAGGACAGGCGAAGTACGCAATCATAGCCATAGACTATTTCACAAAATGGTTAGAAGCCGAGCCACTATCCACCATCACAGAAAAGAAGGCCACGAGTTTTTAAAGAAGAATATTATCTGCAGGTTCGGAATCCCCTGGGCAATCATCACCGACAACGGGGAAACAATCGATAGTAAAGGATTCAGGAAGCTCTGCGAAGACCTCCAGATCGCTTTAAAATTCACCTCGCCAAGCCCATCCCAAGTCAAACGGACAGGTTGAGGCAAAACAAAACCATCAGGCAAACCTTAAAGCTCGGCTCGGATCACCAAAGGAAGGCTTATGGTCGAAGAATTACCAGAAGTGCCATTGGCACATCGGACTACCTACAAAGATTCCACAGGGGAGACACCATTTTTCCTATCATACGGGATGTGATGCCATCATTCCAGCAGAAATCGGGTCGCAACTCACAGGGTCCGCCACTTTGGGAATGAGCAGAATGAAGAACTTATCAAAAACCACCTCGACCTGATCGAGGAAAGGAGAAGATAATCAGCTATGAAAGCGCAGTCTACCAACAAAGAATGGCCCCTTCTACAATAGAAGAGTTCGAACCCGCTCCTTCCTCCCGGGTGACTTAGTATTAAGAAGGGTCACCTTAAACACTCGATGACCAGATGAGGGCTCGTTAGGTGCCAAGTGAGAAGGGCCCTACAAAATCACAGAGGTGGTAAGGCCAGGGGCTTACATCCTAGAACAGCTGGACGACACAAGATTAAAAAAACCAAGGAACGCTGAGATGTTGAGAAAATAGTTTCAGTAAAATCTCCCTCCCTTCTTTTCTTTTGCAGCAACCCGACAAGGGACGAAAATTCGATATAAAGCCTCTCTCAAAATGGCCCACAGAGAGTTGTAAGAAGGGCAGTATGTCCCCGAATATAAATAAAACTTTCTTTTCAAAATTTTCTCCCACTCTTCTAAAAATAAAATTTTGTGAACCATATTCAAAACTCCGGGGACATACTCAATACAACGGTCCAGGGTCAAAAGCACAAACCCGCAACCACCCGACCACGGCTACCACCATAAAGAAGCACAAGTCACACCAGGATCAGTCAATTCCATACAAGCATTAATCAGCAGGGACGAAAGTGAATCAGAGTATAGATCCGTGAGAAGCATAGCACGGGGAGGGATGATACCCCCGTGGCGATTGCTTGCTCCAGTGGTACCGAATATAAGAAGGAATATGCCCTTAATGTTTCGAACACATCGGGGCCGGATTACGTTCCTCCGAGGCCACTGCGATAATCGGCTCGGGGCTGGATCTTGTTCCGCCGAGACCACCTGACTATTCGGCTCAGGGTCGGGTTACGTCCCACCGAGTCATGCTCATTGGTTTGGGGACGGGACATTCCCCCAGAACCAAGCGTTTCTCTTAGCTCGGGGTCCTCAAAATATTCAGGGACATACTCGATGTATAGGATCCGTGAGAAGCATAGAACGGGGATGGATGATACCCTTGTGGCGATTGCTTGCTCCAGTGTTACCGAACATAAGGAGGAATATTCCCTTAATGTGTCGAACACTCTTTGATCCTCACTTACCCGATGTAATGGATCCGTGGGAAAGCATAGCACAGGGAGTGATGAGGCCCCCATGACGATTGCTAGCTCCAGTGATGCCGGACCTAAGGAGAATGCACCGTTAGTATCCCGGACACTCTTTGATCCATTCATCATTTGGATCCAGAGAGGCGCAGCACGGGGATGCATTGTGCTCTGTACGTGTGCCTGCTCCAGCGTGGTAAGGAGCCCTCGTACAATACAGGCTCCATAGTGACCCGACGTATAGAGGATGTGCCATTACCATTTAAACGCTCTCTGATCCAAATCTTGGTTCGCCGGGACACTGAATTGAAAGATTCAGAAATATGTTTGGAGGCCTCGGACAGGACGCTGTCTGAGGTATCCGTGCTATTGTTTACACTCTTTTTGGTTTTATTTTCCAAAATTTTGTTTTTTGTTTTTTCATCGGTCTGAAAAGGGGACGCCCAAGACAGATTCGATAGGGCATCAAAGTTGATTCCCTTCCCTTCGGAGCAAGTCCCAATGATTGTTCGGCTCGGGCCTGGACTCGTTCCGCCGAGGCCACTTTATTAATCAGCTCGGGGCTAGATTCGTTCCGCCGAGACCGGTTGGATATTTGGCTCAGGGCTGGATTTCGTTCTGCCAAAGCCATTTAGTTATCAGGCTCGGGGCTCGATTACATTCCGCCAAGGCCATTCACTAATTCGGCTTGGGGCTGGATTTCGTTCCGCCGAGGCCACTTGGTTATACAGCTCGGGGTCGGACAAAATCCCACCGAGTCTATCTTTTGGACTGGGGACGTAACATTGCCCCCGGGCCAAATGTTCCTTACAGCTCAGGTCGGGCTACATCCCACTGAGTCTATCTTTTGGACTGGGGACGTAACATTCCCCCAAGGCCAAGTGTTCCTTACAGCTCGGGGTCGGGTTACGTCCCACCGGTTGCATCTCACCATCCGTGTACTTCACAACTCAGAGTCAATCCTCGACCACTGAATAATTTGGGTCTCGGTTCGTATTATCCCCTCACGAACGAGCCTTAAATAATCATTTGAAGAAGAACCCCAGAACAAGGAACATAAGAGAAAGCAGAAAACACATATATATATATATATTCGAAAAAAAATATATGAAGTGTTATTACAAAAAAAAAAAGAAAAAGACAAGTGTACATAGGGCCCCGTCCGGGTTACCCCTTTTCAATTAGCCCGAATAGGGGCAAGAAGTTCTTCCTCGGCCGGCTCAGACGACGGATGGATCGGCTCGGTCTCAGGAGGGGGGACATCAGCTTCAACCTCGGCAACCTATGAGGCCCTTACTTCAAGGATTGGAGGTGGAACCTCAGGATAGTCCTCGCCAGGAGCAGGAACCTCAGGACGGTTTTCTTGAGGAGCTGGGAGAACTGGGGCGATCGAAATCGGTTCGGGATCCATCACTTCTTCGGAAGGAGGGGGTAGCCACCTCTGAAACTCTTCCTCGGACATTTCCCCTTTACAAAAATGGATGGCCGCATGAATAGGACCCATGTCTAAATCAGGTAGAACCATGGGGATGATTTCCGCACAATCACCGACCCCTTCAAGACGAATGGAGTCCCTTTCGGCCTCCCACTCAAGTTCCCTATCCCTGAGCTCGGCACGGGCCCGTCCCAGTTCCTCCTCCTTGGCCCGCAGCTTATACTCCACACCGCCTACTTCCACCTTGAGGAGTCCGATCTCGGCCCGGGCATCCACCAAACTTGCTCTAGCTTCTTCGGCGTTCTTGCGCTCTAGAGTAGCAGCAGCCTTAAGAGCTTTGTTTGTTTTGACGGCCTCAACCGCAGCCAGCTCATGATCCTTATTCCTCTCTTCTGCGCTAGCCAGCTTGGCCTCCACTTCAGAAAGACGATTATGAAGCCTCTGGGCTTGGCCGCCTTCGGACAAAAGGCTTATAAACAGGTCCTTATTTTTGGCCGCCAAATAATTTGCCTGCCGAGAAGAAAAAGAAGTTAGGAAAATAAAACAAAGTCTGAAAGACACCACGGATATAGAAGAGAAGTAAAAGAAGTGACATGGGCCAGCTGGGAGCACAACTTTGCAACTACCTCCTCAGGTGAGAGGTCCTCAAACCTCGGTATCTTCTCAGGAGGTACGGCCTCGGACAGCTCGTTAAAAGCTAGCACCAAATGGGAAGTAGCCTCCCTAATATCCTTCCCGAGGTCATCAACTCCAAGAATCACAGAACCCTTCATTCTCTTGGAAGGACCCTCCTACCGAACTGGAGTTTCTCTGCTTGGAGCCTCCTCCTCCTCCAATTCCCGCCTTAATTGAGTATCCACAGCGTCAAATAGACGCTTCCTTCTCCTGGAAGATCTCGGAGGGCTATCAGGACGGGTAACAT
The DNA here is from genome assembly GCA_019454045.1 of Zanthoxylum bungeanum. Taxonomy (NCBI): domain Eukaryota; kingdom Viridiplantae; phylum Streptophyta; class Magnoliopsida; order Sapindales; family Rutaceae; genus Zanthoxylum; species Zanthoxylum bungeanum. The sequence continues at coordinate 5,924 of SKCR01009437.1, forward strand.
CCGTTGGAAGCACCCCGGAAGGCAAAGACCGACCTTGAAGCTCGGACGCCCCATCCTTCAGCCACCTTCCCGGCCTCAGAAGTTTCAGGCCATCTCCGAGAAGTACCAGCTCCATCTGGGCTAGTTTTCTTCGCAGCACCGGTCAACCGATCAAGGTACTTTGGTCTCTTCGACATACCTGTAAAAAGTAAAGACAAAAGAAAGGTTCAGGACCTGAGCAGAAAAAAAAAAGAAGAATAAGAGAGGACGACATCAAAACATGATAAATAAACGAGGAAGTTGGCAAGAAAATCAACAGGCATCTACCTATCCGACCCGAGACTTTGGGAGGAACGGCCCGAACAAGTCCCGATTCAAAAAAGGCCGCATCGTTTACCAACTCCCACCAATGAGCGGCATACCGCCGAGCCCAGAATACCCGCTTCCGGACCTGGTGGGAGACCTTGGGAGCATCCCTCCAACAGGCTGGGGGGAATAGAAAAAACGGGGTAAGAATCCAAACATATAAAAAAAAGGGAACTAAGGACAAGAAAACTAAAGGTTAAACTCATGACCTCCCGCTCTGAAGATATCCGGGACCAAGATCTCTTCTTCATTCGATCTCAAGGTCCGTCCCCAATCTCCAGTGGCCCAGAACCAAAGATCTTTGAAATTCTTATTGGAGTCAGGGAGTTTTTGGATGACGTTTGACGAACTGTCATAAGCAGAAAGGTAGTACCAACAGTGGTGAGTCTTTGGGTTGGCCTTCAACCGATATAACCTCTTCACTTCTTCAAAAGAAGGTTCGCCACACCCTGCCTGATGCCAAGCTACATACAACCCGGCCAAGATCCTCCAACTATTTAGACTCAGTTGACAGGGGCAATCTCTATCTCGGCCAGCATCCAGGCGAAGTAGGGTTGAATTGGCAACCGAGCCCGCACTCGAAGAAAGCTGGAAGAAGGGCTACGGAACCATCGTCGGGCTGACTGGCACGATCACATGGGAGAGGGACTTCAAGAGCAATATCTATCGGGATGTCATATCGTTGCCGAAGCAGTGCCAGATCATCCTCGGTTATCTTAGAGGGCCGAGCCATATCCAGAGCCGAGCTGTCAAAATCACCGGGCTCCGGATCCTTCCGAGGAACCCTCTGATGGTAAATATCTTGTTCAATTTCGGAAGGGGTGGGGGTAGTATCAAGGTCTTCCACGCTGGGTGCTCCCGAGCCAGAAGAAAGCTCTTCAACAATAGGGGCCAATGGTTTAGCAGGGTTTTCAGGGGAAGAACTGCCATCAGACATCCTAGACGTCTGAAAAATAAAAGGGCAAGGTCAGTCTACAACCATATTCTTGAAAAACGACCAAGGGATTCGCAAGCTATCCTAAGTTTCCAGAAAAAACTAAATCTATGAAGTTCTAATCGCCCTAAGCAAAGTATTCCATAAAATCTCTCCCTAGCAAGTATCAAAACAAATGAAAAGGAGAAACAGCAAAACACAGCAAACAAGAAAAAAGGAAGAGGAAGAAGGTCGTTCGGTAAACTTACTTGATCTATGCTCGGAAAAGCGGCTAATACGTTGAAGAACTTTTTGAGAAAAACTAAATCAGATGCTTCGTAGCCGAAGGGAAGAAGAGTTTTTGAAATTGATAGGATTTTTACCAAACAAAAGCAAGGATATCGGTTCACCTTCCCATTACAACGTCAGAATAATTCCAACCATCGGATCATAATAGAGTCCTGGATGGACGCCAAGTGTCAACTGCAAAAGAGGTCTGCCAAAATCAAACAAACGGTTGAGATCAGCGCACTTTTAAGACGCCTCTGCACGGTCGATTTTCTCCTGCTTTTGGCGGGAACCCGACGGATGTTCGACAAGTGTCAGACTCAGAAAAAAACCCTAAAGGTGATTTGATGGGCATTTAAACAGACATGACGGTTGCACGTCTCAAGAAAAGATGCTTGAAAAGAGGCAAACAGAAAATTTTGATTCGACTCCGGATCGACCACCAAGCAAAGTAATCAACACACCATCTTTATATAGTTGCCGGCACCAACTTGTATGCTCGTTGGAACCGAGAACTAGGGGACAGATGTTGATGGTGTTTTCAGGCACTATGGTATTTAAAGCAGCACGACAGGGGTAAAAAAAGGTAAATCCCATTCTTATTCAGGATCATTGATCCGACCCGACCCATAAAAAGCCAGCAGTAAGGGCCCGAGCACTTTGCAATAAGAGGCGGATCACCTTACGGTTACAGACCGACCACAACAGTAATAAACCGAGCACTTTATGGTTGACAACCGATCACTTTGGTTCGAATGACCGAGCATTATCAGATCGGCAGCATCATTCTCAGTTCAAAGAACCATTATGACCGACCATATGAAGACCGAGCATATGGAGGCATGCGCCAGAAGATAAGACGCCATGTCCTTATGGGGTAAGGAGACAGTCCTACCTTCATAAATAATACTGATGAAACCAGTGTCCTAGAAGGATAAAGGGAATAGAGGTAGATTTGATTAGGAATCCTTGTGGGAAAAAGGAGGTTGCTTCAATTAGGAATCCTCATACTAGAAGGAATCTGATTTCTTCACTATTATAAATAGAATGGTAGAGTATGTGTAAAGGGAGGATGAAGATCAAGATCAATCTCATTGTGATTAGACTTGTAAAGCATGAGAGATACAAGAGATACAGTTTCAGCAATAAAAAGCATAGTACTGTTTGTGTCCGTGGACGTAGGTTGGAAAAAATCCGCCGAACCACGTTAAATCTCTTTGTCGATTGGCGCATTATCTACCTTCTGCTAAGTTTTTTTTGGTTTCCCCCATAACCAAACAAATTCACTATTGAAGGAGGATTACCGGGAGGGAGTATATCCCATATTGCCCTGAGACCAAAATTCACCGTCAACACCATTCTTGAGTAATCAAACCACCTTTTGGTCACCAAGATTTGTTCTTCAAGAAACTTGATTTGGTGGAGGTAGAAGAAGATCAAAGAGCTTTGTGGATTTGGGGATTACATGCAAAGCTTCTCAAATTGGCAAGGATTAAAAGCTATTGTAGGTAAATTTATTTTTTAAATTTATTGTTGGGTTGTTGATGTTGGAAAATTATCTATGAAATTGTTGGATAATTATAAGCATGAATGTGAGGAAGTTTTAAGCATTAAAGTGTATAGAAAATTAATGTATGGATGATATATTGATTTTATATGCTTGGTTTATATTTGAAAATTGTTGGAAAATATTTTGATGCTAGGATTAATTTTATTAAGTGTTGATACAATTGTTAAAGTGTTTAGAATATTTATTTAAGCTTATGGGAATTATAATAATGCCTAAAAAATTAATATATGATGGTATATGATTTTTAGTGCATTGGAATAATTTTAAGTTTTTGGAATTAAATATTTTAATACACTTTTTGGGTATTGCCAAAAAAAAAATAATTACTCGAGATTTGATCCCGATCGCGTTTCGCTGCACTCGGCATATCCGTTCCTCCGTAACAAAGTGGTATCAGAGCGATACATGCTAATAATTGTTCATGTCCTTTACAATTTTTCTTGATTGTATAAAATGCCCATGTATACATGTAATTGTTGATTATATGTTTAGGCATTTTTTTTGTACATGCATACATTTAAATATTTGTATGTGTTTTGAGCATGTAAAATCTCTACACTAGATCTTAGTGTCATTAATTTTGTATGAAAATATGACATGGTCCGGCTTGTCTATACGGTGTTAGTTAAACCATTATGATTATTCCCAATATTGCTAAAGCGTGAAGGATTGGTTATAATATTTTGTTCTAATCCGGTTAAGCATGAGATGAGTCAAATTTAAGAGAAAGTATTATCCAATATTGCTAAAGCGTGAGGATAATATTAGTATCCTACTTTTGATGATAGACAAGTTGATCTAAAAATTGAATTATCCAATATTGCTAAAGTGTGAGGATAAGATTCGATTTAGGACCGAATTTAAGAGTTGCATGATATGCAATTGACAATAGTTGTCTACCTCTCGAATTTACAATGGTCAATATTGCTAAAGCGTGAGACTTTTGTAAATGTCAAGTAGGATCTACTTCTCATTGTGAGATTTAAGAGATAAATTTATGTATTCTTATTTGTAGAGATTATGAAGAATATGTAAGACAATGCGAGGGAACTTTATAGAAAAAGTAATTCCATACTCTATTTAGTATTTTTATCATGATATTTAAATATTATTATCCGTTTAATTTTGTTTTATCTTATGTAGAAAAAATGTCTGTTTTGAACCCGCTTTCGTGTATACTTTGTTAGAGTTCAATCAAAGTCCCAAGATCAACAAATCATGCACAAAAACCGCATATGAACACATCAAAGGAGGTGCGGAATATACTCACATTGATGGGTTGATGCTAGGAAGAACACAAGCTGCGTTTTCATCCTCCATAGAGCTCGGCAGTAGTAGCTTTCCTTGACAGTGGGCTGCTCGGTTTGGACTGGTTTGGACTCCACCATTTTCGGCCATGCATGGACTCCATTGAAGCTCCAAGCTTCAAGCTTTCCAAGCTCAAAGAATCACTTCCCTATCACCTATGTATGCCTCCTAGAGTGTGCTAGCACTTATCATCTTCTTAGATTTGCTTCTCAAAAATTCGGTGGAACCCAGAATTTTGAAGAACAAGAATCGGTTTCCAAAACCGTGGGGAGAAGAAGAAGAAGAGAAAAAGAGAGGGAGAGGAAGTTCACGTGAAACCGTGAAAGATGAAGAGAGAGAAGGCAAATGGTTTTTACTTATATTTATATTTTATTTCCAAAATAAAATCAAATACAAAAGCCTTTTCATTTACCAAGTACAAAAGTCAAAAAAGCAAAAGGCTTTCATCATTTCAACTATTACTTTAAGTCACATCACATCACTTTAATAAAGTGACATGTTGTCAAGTCACATCACTCAAAGTGACAATTGATTTGACAATTGATGCGACTAAAGATTTGACGCTTGATGTGACTCGCGTGCCGCGCTCGAATTTGAAATGCGAATGCGCTCGCAATCACTCTCGGGTTCGCTAATTCCAAATTAACGAATTTTCCGTCGCGTCGTAATTAAATGATTACGCCCAGCGAAATCATTATTCACGTCGCTAACGAATTAATTCTAAATTAATTCGTTCGCCCGAATTAAAATCTAATTTTAATTCCGCGTCAAAATCCAATTTCGATTAATATATCGATTATATTAATTTTACCGATTAATTCCAAATTAATCGTTCTCTCTCTTTAACGATATTTTATCCGAGATAAAATCTCCGTAATTAATCCCAGATTAATTTTCTCTCTCATCGAATTAATCCCAGATTAATTCTATCTCTCTTTTCGAATTAATCCCAGATTAATCAAAGTGCGAGTCATACATCATCGGTGAATCTTCAGGAAGCAACCATGAGATCTCCGGATATGTTGGCAGTAAATACGATCGTCGGACTGTCCGAACACGTAAGTACCTCGTACTACGTTTATATCGATTTACAAGACAAGGTTGGCTTCTAGCAAAGCGCCATGCCTACCCAATTCTCCAGAAATATTCTTACAGGAATATATAGATCTGTATCAATCGTAGTATACCGTAGTATTGTGTATATTGGCCCAGTATCGGATAATCACGTGCTAGGGCTGGGGCTGGATAAGTGTCTGCCCCGTCCGAAACACATATCGGATGTCTGGTAACTAGTCTCTATAATCGGATATTCATGACCTGGTCATATATCCCGATTGGTTGCGCAACACTTAAGAGCACTAGTACCGTATCCTGCGTGACATCATCTCCACTATGACTGGAGTGACACTTCCGTCTTGACATCACATCCAATACACTACGATTCCTGATAAACCCAGAAGAGGTGAACACAGAACCAGTTAAGATCCCCCACCACCAAACCAAAGTTTACCGATTGTCGTAAGTATTAGCGATGTAAGTCTCAGGTTAAGACTATACACACCTACCTTGATTTCGGCCTCCCATAGACACATAGTCATAATACCAATGGGATTCCGAGGGGTCTATCCAGAGCGAAGCTGTTTCCCGTACCATCGGTGAAACACGACCTCCTATCGCACTTGCATAAGTATCCAATACTTATATATATGAGAACTATGTCGTTGTGCCCTCACAACGCACACAAGTGCAATACTAGCCTATTCCGCATTATCGATGTCCAGTCTCGATAATACTACGGCTAGGGATATTTAATGATTAATCCTTTGTGGACTGATACTGTCTCATATCATCTCAATCCAGGAACTAATCATAGGGACCTCTCTTCATTTATATATCTATGGTGATCTAATCACAAATGATGAGAGTGCAATTTCCTTATTACATAGTTAATTTGCTACAACAACACAATGATCTGTGCAAATAGTGACGCTATGGGTCATATTATCCAACAATTGGTATACAATCTCCAATTGGCACATAGCCAGTCACTCGAGTGTCTAACACCCGAACTATGTACAATTCGCTCAAATTGCTGAGGAAAGGTTTTCGTCAGCGGCGGATTTGCTTAATTATCGTCTGACGCGATTTACACGATCATCACATCGCCATGATGTATGATCCGAACGAATCAGATGATATAGAAGTATATATCTGGATCGTCGATGAGACCTTTAATTCTTTAGCCTGTGCTGACGCCTAGCTCAGCTGCTAACAGAATTATATCTAATCTAATTAGATTTATTATCGATCCAAATGGCTTCTATTGCTGCCTCAGCTGCAGCAATAATCCGCATTTGTTGTAATTCGGCAACAGTTATCTTGCTCGGAAGATTTCCAGCTCACTGTCCCAGTGTTCAAACTTTATAGTACCGCAGTATTTAACCGGTTTGGAAACTTGCAACAGTGATCCCAGTCACTTCAAGTTCTCCATCTCCATAGTTTAAGACAACATCTTTAGTTCTCTCAGATACTAACAGATGTTCTTTAATCTTCAATCCAGTGACTATCACTTGGATTGACCCGATAGTGACTCCATATGCTCAAAGCGTATTATGAGACACAATATAAGTACATTTTAAATGTACAATTTCTCAGAGAGTGTTAACAACTCCAAATCTATCCCAGTAGATCTTTATTCCTCTAATAAAGGTTGTTATCCCAGAATTCTACGGAGATTTCTATTGAAAATCCAAGCTTTCAACAATAGCTTTATGGGAATTTCACTGTCAGTGCGCTCTCCCACTAACCTCCTTATATACACAAGAATTATTTCGTTTTGAGTCTAATCATAAACCATTATGATTATTTCAAAACGACAGTTCCAAGAACCTTATGCTTGCATCAATCCAAACATGGATCGAATAACCCGCAAAACCTTGTTTGTCGGTTATACAAAATCGTCAGGATGTTGTAAACATCCTCCAAAAGGTTTCCTTTTCAGGAAAGCGATTTTGATTTGTAACTGACATATTTCATAAATGAAATATACAGTTATCAACAAGCATCTTCAAAATGGATTTACCATGGCAACAGGTAAAAAGGTTGAACCGTTATTAACATAATGTTGATAACGATACCTTCCGTCAAAAGCTTAGCTTTGCACGTTGGTATGTTGCCTTCCATGTATGTCTTCCTTGAAGACGTTTATAGTACCAATAGGCACAACGCCTTGTGGTACAACAACTAGTATCCAAACATAGTTGTTATACATGGAATCCATTTCGGACTCATGGCACTTTGCCATAACAGGGAGTCGATACCTCGTATCACTTCCTCATAACGTAGTCGGATGGTACACCTCCATTAGATTGACATCTTTATGAGGTTAGATCAGAAACCCATACCCTAGGTTGTTTTCTAACTCTATCCGATCTACGAAGTTCTTGTGTATTTGAAGATTAATGGTATAGTTTCATCATAGATGACTATTGTGTTCCATTACGGACTTCGTGCCTTGAACAGTATTACTCCGATTTTCATCGAGTATCACTATCCTCCCACTGACCACTGCATATCGGTATTCCTCTCAGGAAAACCGCATGGTGAGCAACAATTACATTGTTCTCATGTGGGATTTATAAGTACTATACTTAAGGTTTCCCTTAGGATAACTTATATTGGCACTTATCCAATTTGGGTCCTTAGTTTGGTATCATCCAAACGCTAATACCCAAATTATCAGGAATGAGAAACCTCGTTTCTTCCCTGTTCATATCCTATATGATATCTGTCAAACAGATTTATATGGAACCTTATTCTAAATAAGTTTTGCACTGTTAATACATATCCTATTGAAGGAAACAGTAGCTCAGAGCGACTCGTGATAAACCTTATCTTGTCCAACAAAATCAGTTTTTAGTTCAGACACACCGTCTAACTGACGTGTCTCGAGAGGAGTCCTCATCTGAAAGAATACCATACTCTTTCATGTACGTATGAAACTTACTGCTTAAGTATTTCCATTACGGTATAACCGTGGCGGAATAATTCTATAGCCGATCTGTTTTTATACTTCGTGTCGAAACTTCAAAAGTTTCCGATCTGTGTTCTTCAAAAGAAACACATAACCACTACGTGATGTCACATCCGTTAAGGTCACGAAATATTCATGTTAACATCTAGCCTAGCTAGATATGGGCCCACTTACTTCACCATGAATAGGGCTAACAGATCGGTGGCCCTTTTACTATTACCAAGTAAATAGTATTTTAGGTAGTTTACCTAATAAACTAGATTCGCAGACCTTATTTGAATAGTCAAACCAGTCCTAGTACCCACTCTACAAAAAGTGTGGATATACGAGTCTTGTTTAATTGTGTCCCAGACAACAATGCCACAAATAAGTCTCTATTGATCAAATCAATTTGAGCTATTTATTTGTCATTTTATATGTTTGAGATTTTATTTATATTCAAAAATAAATTCTGTTATTTACATCCAATGTATTATCTCAGTATCATCTTTATATAATGAAACACTTTATTGTTCTAGATATAAAGGTTTTATCAGTATCGGATTAAACCCTGATATAGAGATAATGTCTCTAGTTAAAACTAGTTACATTATAACATTTCCTAATTTAAGTACATACCCAAAGGGTAGTTCCTAAACTTAGGTATCTACGGTCGAAACAGCGACTTTCGTCCCGTTTCCAATTCGCAGAGAAATCTCGGCTTGAAGCCAGTATCCAGCTCACAGCGGATTCTGAACGTCAATACATATGTGTATTATGTACCACACTAAGTATTTAAAATTCAATTTTAATACTAGTTGTGAACATAACTTTGACAAATATTTTTAAAGTTAGAGCCTCGCCCTATCTTTAATTCCTTCGTGTATTCCATATCCAAATGGTAGTCACTTTGGGATATGTCAATTATCCTTTTCAATATTTCACAAACCTTTGGCAAGCCTTGGGTTTCGGAATATTGAAACGATGTGCACCTTGTGCTACATGCCCAATTGCAAACTTTGACTTTCTCTCCACTAGAATAGTCAATAATTCTCCAAGAAGAATTATAATTGCAATTTTAATACTTTTAAATCTTAAGATAGATTTATAATAAGTATATTAATTAAGCACTAAAGTCATCATCACATAAATCTTCCAAAGACTTTATGCTATACTATTTGCTTAATTTTGGGCTTAGTTATAATAAGTTATTTTATCAAATAAAGAAACCTATTATTAATTCCCAATTTGAAAATTAAATCATTTAAAATATTTTAATCCAAGATTATATTTTAAATATCCTTCTTTTCAATTTTATCTTGATTACAATAGTCCAACAATTTAATCAACGATTAGTGGTACTATTTATTATAATGATTATAATAGTCCAACTATATAATCAAATATAATCCAAATTAATTAACCTCAATTACATTGATTACTATAATCCAATTATAAAATCAACTGTAAACTGAAATTAATTAATTCAAATATATTGATTAATATAATCCAATTATATATAATCAACAATAATATAGTCCAACTGTTTATTAAAACAACATAAAATATTAGTCCAACTAATACTTTTGATTAATATGACGAATAAAATAAAATGAGCGTGTTTAGCGAGTAATTGAACGAATGTTGCAAATTCAATACTTGCCTCCCACTATTTTTCGTCGAGCCTCTAACCCTCTGTGGAGTACTCGGGAAACCGCGTTTCCTAGTGGGCTAGGATCCCATTAAATAACAAACAACCCTGACTTTGGCCAATAAAAAGCTGTATGCTATTTAACTAGGTAGATCTCACAGATCAATTGGATCTCATCCAATTCCTAGATCCGGTTAGGTGGACATCCAAGTCCGAAACATATGTATAATGTCAATGTATCCAATACATTTTCCTAACCATATCCTCCGAATCATCTAGGCCTTGGCTTTGGCCAAAAACAAACCTAATGATTCCAGTTAAGCAGGACCCATTGACGAGGAAAGTTTCATAATCAATGTCATTGGACAAAAAGTGACCTTGACTTTGGCCAATAAAAATCACGATTTGGACAAGACACCGATATGCAACAAAACTCTCATGATTCAAGTACATCCTTGATTGACAAAGGTCTTGACTTTGGTCAAAAACAAACCAATGCCAACTTCGGATCTTGAACAAGAATCATTCAATGGAAGGATATTTGCTTAATATAGATTGAGGGATTTTCGCGTGCAAATTGGCTACCAATTTAATTATCTTTGTTAGGTCTCATCATTATACACCCTTAAACATGCATTCTAAATACATAATAAGCGAGTATGAAATAAAATAATAATGATATGCGGATGGATACTTTACACATTGATCCTAGATCAAATCTCTCCCTTCTCTCTCCCGCTAGCACTTGTATACTTCTACCCGTTACACTACACTTCTAAAGAAACCTCTTTTACATGGAGGGGAATAGGTGAGAGAGAATACAAAGAAATAGGAGATAAGGCTGGACACGTAGGTCCAATTTAATAAATCAAATTTATTACAATTCCAAAATCGCCCCACCCGGCTAATATCCATCCGATATGCATTATTCAAACATCACAACCATGTATTCATACAAGCATGTTATCAATCAATCAATCAAATTAATTAATCTTGATTATTAGTGATCATCCAATGTTCAAACAAAGATTTGATTTTTGTTCGAGTCAAACTCGTTATTGCGAACACGTACTCAAAGTACGATTTCTACGAATTAAATTAAATTACATAATTAAATCCAATTTAATACGTATTTAATTCTAATTCATTATTTAATTCTAAATTAAATATTACACTTTTATTAACGAACCTTTACGACTTAAATTCCAAATTTAATCGCAACGGGTCTCAAAGCCCGATAAACATCTAATGTTTTATTTAATTAAAGTCCAATGGGCTTTTAATTAATTTCTATAGGCGTGGACTTTTGGTCAACTCGGGTCAAACCGAACAACAAAATCCAATCCGGGAGTTACCCCATAAGCCTTTAAATTAATTTTGGCCCATTAGGCCCAATTAAATAATTAAGGTCCATTAAGTCATAATTGGACCTTTTGGATTCGGTTTTGGGCTTAATTGGATCCAACCAATTTTGCCTAAACCCAACTTTGTTACAACAAAGCCCAAAAGCCCAATTACAACCTAACAAGCCCAATTTCCAAAATCAAGCCCAAATTAATTAACTTATAAAATTCCAAATTTCACAATTAATTAACCTAAGTGTAATACACAATCAATTACCCAATTAACATTTCTAAAATATCAATTAGCCTAATTAATCATGCACTTTAACAACCAAATAGTGTCCAACACAATTCAATTAAAATCAAACCCAATTAACATGCTATCATGTCTCGGCAATTAGGGGTTTTTCAATTCGATTCGGTTTCAATCCAATTGAGTCCACAATCTTAATTTCCCAAATCAATTCAATTCATCCAATGAATTAAAACAAAAAATCACAAAGAATTTCATGTTCATAAGATTCGGCCAAGCCACTTTAAAAGGGAAAAAATGTTCCAAATCAGAATTCAATCCAATTGAACTTCAAAACAACATTAACCAATTGTTTTAAGTCATCCAATGATCAAACAAAACAAAATTACCAAGACATTAGGGTTATGCAATTTTCGGCCAAGCCTTCAATTTGGGGAAAATTGAATCCAATCCAATTTCTTGAAATTGATCATGCACAACTTCAATTCAACCTCATTCAAGCATACTTCATCAAACAATTCAACCAAATCATGCCTAAATCGATTTACCCAAATTAAAGTTTTGACCAAAAATAAGCAAATTGGGGAAAATCAATCCAATCAATTTTTTATCAAATTGATTACATACAACTCAAATTCAATCAAATATAATCATTCTCAAACAATCAATTAGACAGAATCAAGCTAAAATCAAAAAGCCCCAAATTTGCTCAAGAACCCTAATTCGGTTTTATGCAATCAATGGCTCTAGATACCAATGTTAGAGTTCAATCAAAGTCCCAAGATCAACAAATCATGCACAAAAACCGCATATGAACACATCAAAGGAGGTGCGGAATATACTCACATTGATGGGTTTGATGCTAGGAAGAACACAAGCTGCGTTTTCATCCTCCATAGAGCTCGGCAGTAGCTTTCCTTGACAGTGGGCTGCTCGGTTTGGACTGGTTTGGACTCCACCATTTTCGGCCATGCATGGACTCCATTGAAGCTCCAAGCTTCAAGCTTTCCAAGCTCAAAGAATCACTTCCCTATCACCTATGTATGCCTCCTAGAGTGTGCTAGCACTTATCATCTTCTTAGATTGCTTCTCAAAAATTCGGTGGAACCCAGAATTTTGAAGAACAAGAATCGGTTTCCAAAACCGTGAGGGAGAAGAAGAGAAAAAGAGAGGGAGAGGAAGTTCACGTGAAACCGTGAAAGATGAGAGAGAGAAGGCAAATGGTTTTTACTTATATTTATATTTTATTTCCAAAATAAAATCAAATACAAAAGCCTTTTCATTTACCAAGTACAAAAGTCAAAAAAGCAAAAGGCTTTCATCATTTCAACTATTACTTTAAGTCACATCACATCACTTTAATAAAGTGACATGTTGTCAAGTCACATCACTCAAAGTGACAATTGATTTGATAATTCATGCGACTAACGATTTGACGCTTGATGTGACTCGCGTGCCGCGCTCGAATTCGAAATGCGAATGCGCTCGCAATCACTCTCGGGTTCGCTAATTCCAAATTAACGAATTTTCCGTCGCGTCGTAATTAAATGATTACGCCCAGCGAAATCATTATTCACGTCGCTAATGAATTAATTCTAAATTAATTCGTTCGCCCGAATTAAAATCTAATTTTAATTCCGCGTCAAAATCCAATTTCGATTAATATATCGATTATATTAATTTTACCGATTAATTCCAAATTAATCGTTCTCTCTCTTTAACGATATTTTATCCGAGATAAAATATCTCCGTAATTAATCCCAGATTAATTCTATCTCTCTTTTCGAATTAATCCCAGATTAATCAAAGTGCGAGTCATACGTCATCGGTGAATCTTCAGGAAGCAACCCATGAGATCTCCGGATATGTTGGCAGTAAATACGATCGTCGGACTGTCCGAACACGTAAGTACCTCGTACTACGTTTATATCGATTTACAAGACAAGGTTGGCTTCTAGCAAAGCGCCATGCCTACCCAATTCTCCAGAAATATTCTTACAGGAATATATAGATCTGTATCAAGCGTAGTATACCGTAGTATTGTGTATATTGGCCCAGTATCGGATAATCACGTGCTAGGGCTGGGGCTGGATAAGTGTCTGCCCCGTCCGAAACACATATCGGATGTCTGGTAACTAGTCTCTATAATCGGATATTCATGACCTGGTCATAATATCACGATTGGATGCGCATCACTTAAGAGCACTAATACCGTATCCTGCGTGACATCATCTCCACTATGACTGGAGTGACACTTCCGTCTTGACATCACATCCAATACACTACGATTCCTAATAAACCCAGAAGAGGTGAACACAGAACCAGTTAAGATCCCCCACCACCAAAACCAAAGTTTACCGATTGTCGTAAGTATTAGCGATGTAAGTCTCAGGTTAAGACTATACACACCTACCTTGATTTCGGCCTCCCATAGACACATAGTCATAATACCAATGGGATTCCGAGGGGTCTATCCAGAGCGAAGCTGTTTCCCGTACCATCGGTGAAACACGACCTCCTATCGCACTTGCATAAGTATCCAATACTTATATATATGAGAACTATATGTCGTTGTGCCCTCACAACGCACACAAGTGCAATACTAGCCTATTCCGCATTATCGATGTCCAGTCTCGATAATACTACGGCTAGGGATATTTAATGATTAATCCTTTGTGGACTGATACTGTCTCATATCATCTCAATCCAGGAACTAATCATAGGGACCTCTCTTCATTTATATATCTATGGTGATCTAATCACAAATGATGAGAGTGCAATTTCCTTATTACATAGTTAATTTGCTACAACAACACAATGATCTGTGCAAATAGTGACGCTATGGGTCATATTATCCAACATACTTGATACGCATAAGCTCCAGGGTGCTGTTAATTATAATTTTTTGCTCATGAATCTCCGAATTCTCTGTCAAGCGGAGCAACTTGAATATGTTATAGATCGCCCAATGCCCGCAAGGGTTTCAGATGATGCTTTAGATGAAGAATGTGAGACGTTCAAAAGACAGAAGGATGATGATCGGAATGTCCGATCATACATCTTGGGATCTATGGTGCCGTAACTACAGAGGAAGTATATGCCAATGCCTGAATCCAGATCCATCTTATTGCATATGAAGGAACTATTCAGTGATCGACCACTGGTAGAGATGCATAAGATGGCTGTCGAACTTTTTCATACTTTCCTCCCGGAGGGAAAACATGTTAGCCCACATGTGTTGAAGCTAATAGATTGTATCGAAGAGATCGAAAGGATGGATATTCCTATTGACAACCGCCTTGGGAATAATGTGATTCTCGCATCTCTTCCTAAGTCTTTCAAGGACTTTACTATTAACTTTAACATGCATAAGATGCTTCCCACCTATTCTGAGTTGCACAATATGTTGCTGACGTCTCAAGATGACATTAATAAGAATAGTTCCGCATTCATGGTCATTGGTGCTACTTCTTCTGCACCTTCTCAGGCTTCTCAAAAGCCGGCTGGGAAGAAATAGAAAAAGAAAAAGGAAGTTGCTGGTAAAGGTCCTAAGGTTGCTTTTGTAGGGGTTTCTAAGCCAAAGGTGAAGACAGATGTTGCAAAAGGAAAATGTTTCCAATGCGGCATCCTTAGACACTGGAAACGCAATTGTCCAAAGTATTTAGCTTCATTGAAGAAAGCTCCCTCAGGTATTTGTTTTCCTATTATTGACATTACACTTGCTCTTGATTCTAGTTTGACTTGGGTGTTAGAAACCACTTGTCCTTCTCATATTTGCAATTCGTTGCAGGATCTGAGGGAAACTAGAAGATTAAAGCCGGGAGAGATCCAGCTGCGAGTAGGGAATGAAGATTCTCTACAAGTTGAAGCAGTAGGAATTTTGTTTTTGAAACTCTATGATGAATGTAATATTAAACTTAATAACTGTTATTTTGTGTCGTCTATGATACGACAAATCATCTCACTTCCTGTACTTGACAGCGGAGGATTTCATGTAAATATTAAAGATGGTCTTTTGAATTTATATGATAATATGAATGTTTTGCTTGTTTCATGTCCCATGGTTGATGGTCATTACATTCTAACAAAAAGTCGTGATGTCTTTAATATAGAGAAATCTAAAAGGAAAAGATCGGATGAAGTAAATAGCACAGAACTGTGGCATATGAGATTATGTCATATAAGCATAAAACACCTAACCAAACTAGTTAAGTATGGTTTGATATCGGATCTAACCATAGAACCTTTACCAGTTTGTGAATATTGTATTCAAGGTAAAATTACCAAATCTGCATTTAGTGGTGTTGGACACCGTGCTAATGATTTATTGGAACTTGTACATTCCGATGTATGTGGTCCAATAAATCATGTTGACATGGGTGGGTTTCAATACGTTGTAACTTTTATCGATGATTTTTCACGATATGATTATGTGTTTCTTATGAAACATAAATCAGAAACTTTTGAAAAGTTCAAAGAATACTGATTTGAAGTAGAGAAACAAACCGAAAAACTCTTGAAATGCCTTCGATCAGATCGGGGCGGTGAGTACATGAGTAGTGAGTTCGTGAGTTATTTAAAAGAGAATGAGATTCTCGCTCAGTATGCTCCTTCAGGCACTCCTCAACACAATGGTGTTTCGGAGATGGGGAATCGAACTTTATTAGATATGGTTCGATCGATGATGAGTTTTAATGATCTACCTATATACTTGTGGGGCCATGCTCTAGACACTGCCGCTCATCTTCTGAACAAAGTTCCATCGAAAGTGGTTCCGACCACTCCGTATGAGTTATGGACTGGAAGGAAATCGAATCTTAAGTATGTTAAGATTTGAGGTTATCCTGCTTATGTAAGAGTTGCACAGCGGGATAAACTTGCACCTAGAGGGTACAAGTATCGATTCATTGGATATCCTAAAAATTCTATGGGATATCAGTTCTATGATCCCGAGAACCGAAATGTGTTCGTTGCTCGAAATGCAACTTTCTTGGAAACACAATTTGTGTTAGAAAGTGCAGATCATAGAATGATTGATCTTGATGAAGTCAATCAAAGTAACATTAAATTGACGATAGAAACATAAGTTCAGGAAGATGAGATACCTTTGACACAACCACCTCGTAGGTCACAAAGGATATCGAGACCCTCTGTCAGGTACAAGATGACATCTGACAATGCCCTCGATGTTTTCTTAATCGAAGAAAAGGATCATTTGACCTACAAAGAGGCGATGTTAGACATCGATGCAGAGAAATGGATGGAAGCTATGAAATCCGAGATTGTCTCAATGCATGATAATCAAGTCTGGGACTTGGTTCCGCTTCCCGACTGAATTATTCCTATCGGTTATAAATAGATTTACAAGAGGAAGCGGGGGCCCGATGGAAAGGTTGAAACATTTAAGGCCCGACTAGTAGCAAAATGATATACTCAGAAATCTGGTATTGATTATGAGGAAACCTTTTCTCCTATAGCCATGCTTAAGTCAATCAGGATTTTATTAGCTATTACCGTACATTATGATTATGAAATTTGGCAGATGGATGTGAAAACGGCTTTTCTGAATGGAAATATTGAGGAAGATATCCATATGGAACAACCCGAGGGATTCGCATTCGCCAAAGATCCCAATCTGGTTTGTAAGCTTAAAAGTCTATTTATGGACTTAAACAAGCTTCCCGTAGTTGGAATCTTCGTTTTGACGATGTGATTAGATCGTCTGGTTTCAATAAAAATGAAGAGGAATCCCGTGGCTATAAAAAGGCTAGTGGGAACATGGTAGTCTTCTTAGTGCTTTATGTTGATGATATACTTATTATCAGAAACGATATAGGTATGTTAAAATATGTCAAAGCCTATCTAAGTACGAATTTCTCCATGAAGGATTTAGGAGAAGCCTCTTATATACTAGGTATAAAGCTTTATAGAGATAGAGCGAGGAGGTTGATAGGACTCTCTCAGTCCAAGTACATTGATTTGATCCTAGAAAGGTACAATTTTGTTGACTGTAAGACAGTCAATGTGCCTTTCAAACATGGTATTCATCTGTCTAAGAAAATGTGTCCTAAGACATATGATAAAATGGCTAAAATGGTTAGCCAGCCTTATGCTTTCGATGTGAAACATAATGTATGCCATGTTATGTACTAGACCTGATATCAGCATGGCTGTAAGTGTTACAAGTCGTTATCAGTCTGATCCGGGTCAGGACCATTGGATGGCTGTGAAACATATCCTGAAATACCTTAATGGTACAAAGGATAAGTTTCTCATTTATGGAGAAAATTACTTACAATTGAGAGGTTACACGGATTCAGATTTTCAATCTGATATAGATGATAGAAAGTCTACATCTGGGTTTGTGTTTTCTCTCAACGGAGGTTCCATTAGTTGGAAGAGCACTAAGCAGGGTTCGATTGCTGATTCCACCACCGAGGCAGAATACATTGTTGCTTCAGAAGCCGCAAAGGAAGCTGTCTGGATCAAAAAATTTGTTGCAGAGCTTGGAATAGTCTCATCTATAGTAGATCCTATTCCATTATTCTGTGACAACAATGGTGCGATAGCTCAAGCCAAGGAACATCGCGCTCATCAGAAATCTAAGCATGTGGAATGAAAGAATCACATAATTAGAGAAATTTTGGCTAGAGGTGACATTATAGTTTGTAAAGTACGAATTGAAGAAAATGTAGCGGACCCACTGACTAAAGCCTTAACTCCCAAGTTGTTTGAGAAACACGTGGAGTTTATGGGTATTAGATACCATCGTGAATGACACTAGATCAAGTAGGAGTGTTGGAAATTGTGATCGAGCACCATTCACTTTTTGTATGAATATTTATTATTTATGCAATGTAATATTTTCTTTATCATGATTATTTATTTATTTGTATGGTAATTTCTTACTTTTATTTATATATTGTAAATCTAAGTGTTAGATTACTCTAATAGTTAGAGATTTCGAGTTTCACTCGGAACCTTATATGAAATTAGTAAAGACCCGAGAGTTACAATACATGGTGATATAGTTGCAAGAGTTGCAAATGGTGTTGAGAAATATCACGAATTCTCTCGAATATAAATTATTCATGGTCTAGATCTATTGACATGGGTCGGTCATTATATTGGTAAGACTGGTGCATTGTCTATATATGTAATGGGCACATGGTTTGTCTCAACAGACTATGAGTTTAGCAGAAGTTTGTATAGAAATGCGGATATTCATTAGTGGAATGAATATCGAACAAACTCATAGAAGATGACTAATAGATATTCCATAAAACTGTCAATAGTTATCTTTTCGAGTTGAGTAGTTATTGTGGTCCTTTGACTTGAGACACCACGGTGATCTTATAAGTGATCCTCTATGCCTGATACCATACATGTTAGAAACCTTTTATGGTCTAACCTCTGGATGACTGTTAGGTATAGACCGATGCTCACGGAGATCGGTGTGTGTTAATATGAGGATTCGTCAATCCATATGGTTGGATTATGTTTCCAGAAATTTTTCAGAGTATATTCCGGAAATTTTTCTGCTGAAAGTTCGTTGAAGAAATTGTTTCTTTAACATTATAAATAATATTGAAAAATAGTTTTGCATATATTATTTATTAATGGAATATAATTATGAAAAGTTATTTTATTTTGAGTAGATAAGGTTTTGACAGTAAAACTATAACCTTACTCAATAGGAGACGGTAATGACGAAAGGACTATACATTAATGATTTAACCTCAAGTTGTATAGTTCAGCGTGTCGTGTTGTTCTTAGTCATGATTTGTAGGTGGGCATGGCTTCATGAATATGTATACAAGTATATGAGATATATATGTATATATATAAATAACAACCGAACGTGAGCCTAGAGAGTTCCACTATATTAAGTTTACTCGTTGAGCACTAGGGCGACTTTCGTCAAATGTTGACAAAGTGTTTTGGGTTTTAGGATTAAATTGTTTGATCCGATAATTCATAAGATGAATTAATTTAATTGAATAAATTAATTTTATATCAAGAGTTGATATAAGTTTATTTTATAATAGATGTAAATTTGATTTACATAAAATTAGTAATTAATTAGTGAATTAATTTAATTGTTAAATTAATATACAAAATTAATTACTTAGATTATACAAATAAAGGTTTTAATTTTTTAAGGTAACTATAGTTAATGTAATTGAATGTTTTTAGTTAAAGTAACTAAAATCATTTAATTGTAATTTAGTTGACCTTGGTTGGTGAGATAATTTTTTAACTTTAGTTAAGTTAAATTTTGAAATTTGTGGTGTAGGGAAAAGATTCCCTTGAACCATGGTTTGTTAATTGGTTTAGTTTTGGTTTTCATTATTTTTATTAATAAAAACAAAAAGAAAAAAATTTCCTCACTCCCATTTTTCTCACTGCCGAACCAAAAACAAACAAAAAACAAAAATGGTTTTGTTGTTATCTTTTGCTCCCTCACTGTCGAACAAAAGAACAAGATAATGAAGTGATTTTTTTTTTTATTTTATTTTTGCTCTCAAAATTCAAGCCAAAATCTCAACAAAAATTACCCAACAACTTTATCAAGAACATGGAATTAATCCTTAAGAGTTAGGGATCAATTTGTGTGCTTGAGATGTAAATTTTTCTAGGGTTTAATTGTTAAATCTTAGGGAAATTTATGTTGCCATTCTTGAGTGATCAAACCACATTTTGGTCACCAAGATTTGTTCTTCAAGAAACTTGATTTGGTAGAGGTAGAAGAAGATCAAAGAGCTTGGTGGATTTGGGGCTTACATGCAAAGCTTCTCAAATTGGCAAGGATTAAAAGCTATTGTAGGTAAATTTATTTTACAAATTTATTGTTGGGTTGTTGATGTTGGAAAATTATTTATGGAATTTTTGGATAATTATAAGCATGTATGTGAGGAATTTTTAAGCATTAAAGTGTATAGAAAATTAATGTATGGATGATATATTGATTTTATATGCTTGGTTTATATTTGACAATTGTTTGAAAATATTTTGCTACTAGGATTAATTTTATTAAGTGTTGATAAAATTGTTAAAGTGTTTAGAATATTTATTTAAGCTTATGTGAATTATAATAATGCATAAAAAATTAATATATGATGATATATGATTTTAAAGCATTGGAATAATTCTAAGTTTATGGAAATAAATATTTTAATACACTTTTTGGGTATTGCCGAAAAACAAAAATTGCTCGGGATTTGATCCCGCGCGTGTTCCGCTGCACTTGGCATATCCATTCCTCCGTAACAATAAGTTCTTTTTCTTCTGAGCTTAAGAAGCAATACTTTGAGATGTATGATGCTTATAGCATGATGACACTTCTTCGTGAATCGTTCATGAACCAGGAACAGGTCGTGGTTCATAGAGTTGCAATGGAACTTTTCCATTCTAAACTTGATGAGGGGCAGGCTGTGAGCCCGCATGTGCTTCATTTGATCGATTTGATCGAGCAATTCAGGCGGAATAACTTCCATCTCAATAAAACTCTGGGACGGAATGTCATACTCGGTTCTCTCCCGACGTCATATCGCTAGTTCTTCATATACTTCAACATGAATGGGATTCACTGCTCTGACAATGAGTTGCATATTATGCTTCTCACAGCAGAGGAAGATTTAAAGAAGGGAGTTATGACTCACTTTTCGAAACCTACTTCAGTTTCCGCTTCTTCCCAATCTAAGTCGAATGGGAAGAAGACAAAAGGAAAGAAAAAGAAAGGCTTCAATGTTCCTTCGCAGGCTAAGGTAGCGAAGCTTAAGAGAGCTTCTGAAGATAAGTGCCACCACTGTCAGAAAGTCAGGCACTAGATAGAAACTGTCTGGACTATCTTGCACAAATAAGGAAGTAAAGAGTATCGACATCAGATACTTTTTTTCCTATTATTGATATCTCATTGGCTTGTGAAGCTATGACATCTAATTGGATTTTAGATTCTGCTTGTCCTATTCACATTTGCAATACGTTGCAGGTGCTGATGGAAAGTAGACGGCTGAAATATGGGGAGATGCAGTTGCGATTCGGGAGTGGCGACTCTTTGGATGCGGTTTCAGTAGGCATATGCCAGATTCCTTTACCTAGTAGGAGACTTTTGTCAAATGAATGCTTTTTTATGCTAGGATATGTGGCGAATATTATGTCTCTTTTTGTATTAGATACTGAAGGATATAATGTAAATATTAAGAATCGTTCTTTGTATTTATATGATAGAAATAATATTTAGATTTTTTGTTGTCCAAATGAGCATGGTCATTACATATTGCGTACCTCATGAGATATCTTTAATACTGGAATTAATAATGTAAACAATCTGATATAAATAATACTAAACTATGGCACATGAGGTTGGGTCATATAGGCTTGAAACGCCTAACCAAATTGGTTAAGAACGGATTGATACATAATCACACCATTGAACCTTATCCAACTTGCAAATCTTGTATTCGGGATAAAATTACCAAAGCCCCATTTTCGGGTGTTGGACACCGAGCCACTGACTTATTGGAACTCGTACATTCTGATGTATGTGGTCCCATGAGTCAGACTACACACAATGGTTTTTCATACTTCATCACCTTTATCGATGATCTGTCACGGTATGGTTATGTTTATTTGATGAAACATAAATCGGAAACCTTTGAAAAGTTCAAAGAATTCCGCAATGAAGTAGAAAAACAGACTGGTCAATATATTAAATGCCTTCGATCTGATCGAAGCAGTGAATATATGAGTGGAGAGTTCACTTATTATTTAAAGGAGAATGGGATTCTCGCTCAATATACTCCTGCAGGTACTCCGTAACACAATGGAGTGTCAGAAAGGAGAAATCAGACTTTATTGGATATGGTTCTATCGATGTTGAGTTATACAGATTTGCCATATTACTTATGGGGTTATGCTCTTTTAACTGCCGCTCATCTCCTTAGTAAGATTCCTTCCAAATCTATTCCTACGACTCCGTATGAGATATAGACCGGTAGGAAAGCGAATCTTAGTTATGTTATGATTTGGGGGTGTCCTGCATACATTGGGATGGCTCAGCAGAATATGATTTTGCCTCGAGGGTAGAAGTTTAGGTTTGCTGGATAGCCTTCAAATACGAAAGGATATTTGTTCTATGATATCGAGCATCGAAATGTGTTAGTAGCTCGCTTCGTAAAATTTCTAGAAATATAATTTTTGTCTGAAGGTGGTTATCATAGACAAGTTGAACTTGATGAAGTAAAACCTGGAACCAATGAACCAACCGAGGAACCTGAAGTTTAAGAAGGCTAAGAACCTTCAACACACACACTTCGTAGGTCATAAAAGGGTATCTAGACCTCTTAAACGTTTGTATTTGATATAAGAAAAGAGTCTGGATGTTCTCTTAGTTGAAGAGATAGACCCTTTTGTTAGGGTTAGTGCTCTGAGTGCCAAATTTATTATGTATTTCCTTGTAAATACTAATGTAACATCTTATTATGAATAAAATGAACAATTTCTTTTATATAACTTCTTCTTTAATATGGTAAAGACGTAATAGACCTTAGAATGATTAGTTATGATACTGTTGCAAAAGCATCGCAACTGACATTGAGTTGTATCATGACGTTGTCATTTTTAGACAGTTTCCGGTCAAGGTTTACACTACTTGGTCAGTAAAGTAAACCCGTTGAGACTAGTACATGTCGTATATTAAAATCTTGGATTTCGATGGTTTCTCAATGAACCATGAGTCTTGGAGACTCATATAGACGTGTAGGTCTTTATAGCGGATAAACATTGAACGACTAACCGAAGATTCTTAATGGATGGTACACTAACGTCAATAATAATCTTCTCGGGTTTAGTGAGCATAATGATTCTTTGACTTGAGATACAACTGTGGATATATAAGTTATCCTCCATACTTAGATGACAGTCACGTCACCGATCTATTTAGATCAGACCTCCGCCTGTTCGTTTGGTGTGGACTGATGCTCAAGATATCCTGTGTGTATCAAGAAATGATCTGTCATCTCTGTGTACAAAGTATAGAATTAGCAATCTGTTAAATCCATGGGCCCGTGGTACACTGTAGAAATCAATTTTAAGTGTTATTAAGGGATTGCTAATAGAAACATAGATGTGATTATATCTATAGAGATTTGACGTTTGTGTCTATATCTATGGAATAATCCGGATACCTGTGACAGAGTGATTATACATATACTGTGACCTCGACCTGTATGATTCAGAGAGTTTATATGTATTCGTCATAATTTACGAGTGGGTGAATTATGTACACGAAATTTGATTTCGTGACGGATATGCCTGAATCTATAGTCTCACTAATGAGATATGCTCGTAGAGCACTAGGGCAACTGTTATGAATAATACTGATTATTTATAACTCGTTTTGCGGTTAAACGAATAATACATGCATTTGGGACCTATTAGTCATTTCCAAATTAATGTGTATTTGTATTTAATATTTGATATTATTAAATATGCGTTAATTAAATATCAATTTGTGATATTTTACATATATCATTAATATAAGTATTTGAGATATTTAATGTAAATATAATACATATATTTAAGATATTTGAATTTAACTATTTAATTATATAAATGTTATATGATTAATATAATTTAAGTTACAATATCTTATGATATGATTTGCTTTATTAAAATTGGAAATGGCATGATGCCATTGGAACACATTTTAATTTACTTTATGGAAGAAAATTGTTAATTTTATTAAAGTAATATGTGTCCCATTGAAATGGAACAAAAATCAAATAATTGTTATTTAATTTTCCTTCTATTAAATTCAGCCAAGGTGATGAATTAACAAAATTATTTTGTTTTTCATTTTACAACACTTAGACTAGTTTAACAAATATTTAAAAAAAGAGAGTTGAGAGCATTTGTCGAAGAAAGAAAGAAAAACAAAGACAAAACTTGAATTTTGTAAGTTTTTCACATTTTATCCTACATGAAAATTATTTCAATTGATCTTAGCTTCAATTTGTGTTTCTAAGTTGATGTCTCTAATCTTTGATTTTGTAATTGTTGTGTTTAAAGGTTGTTCGATGTGTTTAAGCATGTATGTTTATTTATAAGCTTATTAGTGTAAGTAAACTTATAAGATTAATTAGTAATCAAAGTTGTCATTCTAGAGTTGATTAGCCATTCATAATTAACCTAGAATTGTTCTTGGGTTGTTTCATGATGGTGATACTTGTTTGGTGAATTATTGAATTGATTAAAGCATTGAATTAATTCAATTTAATTTAAATTGTCCAATTTGAGTAATGTGTGAAATTAAGGTTCTTAACCTAATCAAATTTTAGGGCTTTCCATATATATGATAAAATTTGATGTATATTAAATTTGGGATTGATTGGATTTGATCTTGACATGTTTTGAACATTTTGGGCCATATTGTAATTAAGAAAAAATCTGGGTGACCGGCGTAAACACACACGTATAACGCAAGCGCACGTATCGTTCAAGTAGTATAAAAAGTATCGATCCCACGAGGACTTAATACCCAATCTATTAATTTTATGAGGTCAAATGATTACTAGTATCTAACAGATTGATTGATTGATTTGAAATGGTGATGATTCTAATTTAAAAATAAGTAAATAAAATTCCACAAAAGTAGGTTTAAGAAAATTCAATATTAAAAACTATCTAGGGTTGTGAATCTTTCTAATACCTTTTAAAAGATGAAGTGGTTATTTCATGTTTGTGTAATAAATCGGTTTACTAACCTGGAACACTAAATTATGCAAAAGCCTCTGTCGATGGTCAGATGCAAATACCCAGTTTAACCCAATTGAACCATATGTCTATGTCAACCAAATTATCTTGATTCATAAGTTGAAGTTCCAATTATGGCTACCCCCGCCCGACAGGTATATGTCTATCCCGTAAGGAAATCTATTAAAGGGTTATTTATCCTCAAGGAAGATCGTGGGCTATTAAGTCTAAGGCTGAAACCTAAAATTCCTTTGTCAAGTTTATTTTAGATTTACCACATCAATCTTCTTGGTGATCAGACAACAAGAAGCATTAAACTTAAGACTTAATAAATAAACCTTTAAATTACCCAAACTATAAAATAACCCTTATAAACCGGTGATATTAGAATTCATCACAACCCCGGATAATTGGCTTAGTTACGACACATAACTAGGGCTAGTAAAAACTTAAATAAAGTAAAATGCTGAAAAGTAAAATGCTGAAAAGTAAATGACGGAAAGTAAATGCTGAAATTAAATACTGAAAATTAAATGCTGAAAAGTAAATGCTGAAAGTAAATTACTGAAAAGTAAATGCTGAAAGTAAATTATTGAAAAGTAAATGCTGAAAGTAAATTGCTGAAAGTAATTGCAGAAAGTAAATGCTGAAAGTAAATTGCTGAAAAATAAATAAAGTAAAAGTACAATAAAAAAAAATGATGAGGTAAAATGATCCACTTTTATTACTTATATTTTAGATATCTTCCTTAATATAATATATTAACTTTGCATGATAATTACCAACCAGCCATATAGGCGGTATCCAGATTAAGTCAAATTAATAATTAATTACCAACCGACCAATCAGACGGTATCCAGTTTAGTCAGGTTAACTAATTTAAATAATTACCAACGACCAATATAGCGGTATCCTCGTTAAGTCAGGTTTTAACTAGTTTATATATTATAATTCAGGGAGATTAATCTAAATATTAGTAATAAAATTTTTACCTTTTACCCCAGCAAAGGGGAGTTACCTCATCATTACTGAAAAGTAAAAACTGAAATAAAGAAAGAAAAGTATTGTGCGTAAAAGTAAATTGCGGAAAGTAAAAACTGAAAAGTAAATAAAAGAAAGTGCAAAAGAGAAAATTAATTATTGAAAGCTGTAAATAAACAAACAAGATACAATCTTCTTAGTATTCTTAAGGAATTCCTTAGAAGAAAGTATGAATTTACAAATGAAATGGCTTGGTATTTATAGGCAAAATTTTGCCTCCATCAAATCATCCACCAAATCTATTAGTAATTGCTCCACTAATTGCTCCACCAAATTCATTATTAATGGCTCCACTAATTGCTTATCATGTTCGGTGGTGATTTAATAATTTTTATTATTTATTTATTAATTAATTTTTTTTCTTTGAAAATGATTGAAAATGACTTTAATAATTACATACAACACACTTCTGGATGGTTCATCAATTTAGGGCATGAAATCTTCAGAATTCGAAATTAGTTTGTCTTTCAGAGTTGTAGATATTTGAGTCTTCTTTAATCTGGAACTTAAATCTTAGCCTATGAACCACAAGTTGACCCTATCCTTTCAAAGATAAATTGGTCCGAGGACGATCGTGGTAAGAGGCGTCGGATTAATCTGGATCTTAACCTTTAATTTTCTATAGAATTTCAGCTAACCAGGTACTATCTTCTAAACTCTTCTTCTACTGTTTAAGATATTAGGGACAATGTCTCATGTAGGTTTGGGGGAGGGAATTAGTTGATCAGTACCTTGTTTTTAGTTTGTGTGTTGTTTTTATTTTTATGCCAAATTTTTTCGAAAAATACAAAAAAATTGAAAAAGTTTCAAAAATTACAAAATATTTTGCGTTTTTATTTTTTTATTTTGACTAAAAAGGTGAAATTGGTAAGAGATAGCTGCGTAATTGGATGAAGCATCTCAAAAAGTGATGGAGTAAAAAAAAAACGTCTGAGATCCGAGTTATTAAGTCTGTAAGGGTGTTTTAACACCTAATGCCCTAAAGCCAACTGGTTTGGGAGTCACTGGCCCAAAGCTCGCTACATGGATCAAAGATGTTGCAAAAATATATATATATGAAGTCTGAGTAATTAAATATGTAGGGGTGTCTTAACACCTGGTGCCCTAAAGCCAACTGGTTTGGGAGCCACCGACCCAACACTCGTTACATAGATGTAAGATATTGTATATAAATTAAAAAAATATCAAAAATCAAAGAAAAACAATTCAGAAAAAATATTCCATTGCTACAAAAGGTGTGAATTCTGATAAAACTTTAGGACAAAAATATTACTCTCTTATCAACTGCACTTGTGACTGTTGTGGGCAAAAATGAGTTGTTTAATATTTTGTCGGCTGTGTATATGGAGAATGGTAAATATAATAGGAGAATTTACTTATTCGGTAATTTAGAAGGAAATAAAGCAACTAGTAACTTGGAGTAGAAGTTTCACCTGATTAGTCACTAACTTCTTTATTCTCTTATCTCTCGTATTTTTGCTTTTGTGTGCATTAGTTTCATTACCTTTTTACTTTTGTAAAATGTTTGTGGGTATCATTGCTGTAAGCCCTCACGAGACTACAACCCGTCCACTAGGGACACCTATTGGTTTAAAGGCTTGTTGCATATGCTAAATGCAACCGTGATCCCTACGAAAGTGGCTTAGTTTAATTTTAATTGTTTCTTGTATTTTATTTTATTGTTTTGCTCGAGGACTAGCAAAATGTTAGGTTTGGGGGTGTGATGAGCGGAAAATATATCAATATTTACCGCCCCTTTTACTTAATATTTTGTTTAGTTCTCGGGTTTGATGAACGTTTTGATGTGTTTTAGTTTATTTTGCAGATAAAATAATATTGGGACACAATGAAATCATTTAGGACGAAATGTGGGTCAAATAAGAGCAAAAATTGGACTTGACATATTAATTTTGGAGATTGGAAACTTGAAAGGGCGTTTTAACGAAATACAGTTTTGGAAATTCCAATTTTGCGCATCTGTCGTATTTTGGGCATAACTTTTTACTCCGATATCGGATTGAGCTGATGCATTTTCCACCATCTGTTGCTTTGTTTCTTTTGGAACTTCCTCAGCAGTTGTTTTGGCTCCAACATTTTTGTTGATTTCAGTACCGCTTTTTAACATGATGGCATGACACTGCTCCTTCCCTATGTTCCTTGGAATTGGTTCTGTGTTGCTGGGAAGATTACCTGGCGGTCTGTAACTCTGAGTATTGGCCAGTTGTCCGATTTGATTCTCCAGTGCTTTGATGGAAGCAAATTGGCTCAGAAAGATAGCATCATATGCTGCTTGTTGCTTTTTGAACATCTCTGCAATCCATTCTTTCATTTCTGGTTCTTTTTCATGTTCCTAGCCTTTATTCTATTGTTGAAATCCTGGTGGTGGATAGTTCTGCTGTTGGAATCCATGTGGTGGAATGTTCTTTTGTCCTGAATTGTTGCTCCATGAAAAATTGGGATGATTCATCCACCCTGGGTTGTAGGTGTTGGAATATGGATTGTTCCTGTCTGTTGAAATTGTTGACATAATTCACCGTCTCTTCAAGTTGGTTTGGTTCTAGTGCTCCTCCATATGGTGAACTTGTGGATCCAGTGCTGAGAGTCTCCATGAATTTGCATATCTGATCCAGCTTGGCGTTGAGTGCTGTATTGGCAACACTTCCATAAATTCCTGCAATTCTTTGGATCATGCTCCTTTTTGTTGGCCACAAGGAATTATTGTTGGCCATTTCTTCGATTAGGTCCCAGGCTTGATCTTCTCCTTTTGCCATTAAGGCTCCTCCAGCAGCAGCATCGATTGTAGTTCTCATCGGTCCAGAAAGTCCATTATAGAAGGTTTGGACTTGAAGCCATTTTGGAATCTCATGGTGAGGACATTTCCGGAGCAAATCTTTGTACCTTTCCCAATCTTCGTAGAGAGTTTCTGAGTCTTTTTGCACAAAGGATGTGATGTCATTCCTCAGCTTTCCAGTTCTGGCTGGTGGAAAGTACTTTGCAAGAAATTTGGTGGCTAAAGTGTTCCAAGTTGTGATGGAACCTGCTGGTAGTGAATGTAGCCAAACGTTAGCTCTATCTTTCAAGGAGTATGGGAAAATACGCAGTCTCATTGCTTCTTCAGCTTCTCGGTTGTAATTGAAAGTGTCGCAAACTTCCAGGAAGTTCTGATGTGGGCATTAAGATCTTCAGTTGCATTCCCTCCAAACTGAACTGACTGCTGAATCATCTGAATGCATGTTTTGATGTCACCCGCATTTGCTGGTAAGGGAGGAGTACAATACAAGAAATGAGTATGTCAACCACCGAAATGGTTCTGTCTCGAATGGGAATTGGTGGTGCAACCTCCAAAGGTTCAGGTTCCATGGTGACTAAAGCTTCTTGGCCTTCTCAACTTTCCCTTCTCAACTGTCTGATGGTTCTTTCAATTTCTGGGTCAAGCGGTCGGAGTTCAAAGCTTCTGGTTCGTCTCATGAAGTTTCTGAGAACCTGAAACACAAGAAAATAAAAACAATAAGTGAAAAGAAATTAGATACAAGTAAGTATCTAACCCTAAAACTAATAGTGAAAGAGAAATAAGTCCCCGACAACGGCGCCAAAAACTTGACCGGCGTAAACATACATATAACGCAAGCGCACGTATCGTTCAAGTAGTATAAAAAGTATCGATCCCACGAGGACTTAATACCTAATCTATTAATTTTATGAGGTAAAATGATTACTAGTATCTAACAGGTTGATTGATTGATTTGAAATGGTGATGATTCTAAATTTAAAAACAAGTAAATAAAATTGCACAAAAGTAGGTTTAAGAAAATTCAATATTAAAAACTATCTAGGGTTGTGAATCTTTCTAATACCTTTTAAAAGATGAAGTGGTTATTTCATGTTTGTGTAATAAATCGGTTTACTAACCTGGAACACTAAATTATGCAAAAGCCTTTGTCGATGGTCAGACGTAAATACCCAGTTTAACCCAATTGAACCATATGTTTATGTCAAAAAAATTATCTGGATTCATTAAGTTGAAGTTCCAATTGTGGCTATCCCCGCCCGACAGGTATATGTCTATCCTGTAAGGAAATCTATTAAAGGGTTATCTATCCTCAAGGAAGATCGTGGGCTATTAAGTCTAAGGCTGAAACCTAAAATTCCTTTGTCAAGATTATTTTAGATTTACCACATCAATCTTATTGGTGATCTGACAACAAGAAGCATTAAGCTTAAGACTTAATAAGTAAACCTTTAAATTACCCAAACTATAAAATAACCCCTTATAAACCGGTGATATTAGAATTCATCACAACCCCAGATAACTGGCTTAGTTACGACACATAACTAGGGCTAGTAAAAACTTAAATAAAATAAAAGACATAAAGTAAATTGCTGAAAAGTAAATTGCTAAAAAGTAAATGACGGAAAGTAAATGCTGAAATTAAATACTGAAAATTAAATGCTGAAAAGTAAATGCTGAAAGTAAATTACTGAAAAGTAAATGCTGAAAGTAAATTACTGAAAAGTAAATGCTGAAAGTAAATTGCTGAAAAGTAAATGTCGAAAAGTAAATTGCTGAAAAGTAAATAAAGTAAAAGTACAATAAAAGAAAATGATGAGGTAAAATGATCCACTTTTATTACTTCTATTTTAGATATCTCCCTTAATATAATATATTAACTTTGCATGATAATTACCAACCAGCCATATAGGCGGTATCCAGATTAAGTCAAATTAATAATTAATTACCAACCGACCAATCAGGCGGTATCCAGTTTAGTCAGGTTAAAACCAATTTAAATAATTACCAACCGACCAATATGGCGGTATCCTCGTTAAGTCAGGTTTTAACTAGTTTATATATTATAATTAAGGGAGATTAATCTAAATATTAGTAATAAAAGTTTTACCTTTTACCCCAGCAAAGGGGAGTTACCTCATCATTACTGAAAAGTAAAAACTGAAAATTAAAGAAAGAAAAGTACTGTGCGTAAAAGTAAATTGCATAAAGTAAAAACTGAAAAGTAAAGAAAAGAAAGTGCGAAAGAGGAAATTAATTACTGAAAGCTGTAAATAAACAAACAAGATACAATCTTCTTAGTATTCTTAAGGAATTCCTTAGAAGAAAGTATGAATTTACAAATGAAATGGCTTGGTATTTATAGGCAAAATTTTGCCTCTATCAAATCATCCACCAAATCCATCACTAATTGCTCCACTAATTGCTCCACTAATTGCTCCACCAAATCCATTATTAATTGCTCCAGTAATTGCTTATCATGTTTGGTGGTGATTTGATAATTTTTATTATTTATTTATTTATTAATTTATTTTTTTTGCTTTGAAAATGATTGAAAATGACTTTAATAATTACACACAATACTTTTTGGATGGTTCATCAATTTCGGGCATGAAACTTTAGAATTCGAAATTATTTTGTCTTTCAGAGTTGTAGATATTTGAGTCTTCTTTAATTTGGAACATGCATCAGCTCAATCCGATATCGGAGTAAAACGTTATCCCCAAAATACGACAGATGCGCAAAACTGGAATTTAAAAAACTGCACTTCGTTAAAACGCCCTTTCAAGTTTCCAATCTCCAAAATTAATAGGTCAAGTCCAATTTTTGCTCTTATTTGACCCACATTTCGTCCTAAATGATTTCATTGTGTCCCAATATTATTTTATCTGTAAAATAAACTAAAACACATCAAAACATTCATCAAACTCGAGAAACTAAACAAAATATTAAGAAAAAGGGGCGGTAAATATTGATATATTTTCCGCTCATCACAGGGCTGTGTTCGGTAATTTCAAGAAAATTCTAGAATTGTGTTGCAAATTGTAATTTCATGTATTAGACATGTATAAATCATTTTGGGATTGATTTAGAATCAATTAAATAAGTATTTGACTATTTAAGGACCAAAATGATTAAATATAAAATCTTGGGACAAATCGGCAATTAATAGAAATTTGATTTCTTGGGTTAAAATTTCAGATTTTAAGTATTGTTTAATTAAATAAATAAGTTTATTTAATTGTTCCAAGAAAAATTTTTGAAATAGGAAAATTTATTTTCCACGTTCCGCTGCGCTAACCCTATAATTCCGTATAAAACCCCAACAAAAATGGTATCAGAGCGAGTCTGATTCTGGACACATGATATATGATTATGCCTTTAAAATTCAATGTTTGCTTTGATCTTGAATTTATACATGCATGTGTTTATTTAATTTGATTAAATAAAGTAAAAGCATCTTTTACGGAAAAATCCCTTTATTGAAAATAAGATTTTAATTTAATATGTATTTGATGCATATTAATTGGTCCATATTGTCAATACCGCTTATCCATAAATTTTCTGCCACCATATCCGAGAACGTGCCAAAGCTGTGAGGATATGGCCGGTAGAAATTTATCTGTACCGGATATATTTGATATTAGGTGAATTCAAGCGAAAACGGAATCCTGAACGTGCCAAAGCTGTCAAGGTTTCGCAACTATCTTGAATTTATCATTGACAAGTTTAACCTTGGTACGCCTCATTGTGAACGTGTCAAAGCTGTCACAACGAGAAACAACCAGTACCAAAAACCCAGGAGTCACTATTGAGTGATTGACAATGAGTTGTCTACCTAATGAATATACGTAGGCAAGAACGTGCTAAAGCTGTGAGCTGAAATATATTCATGGGATCCACCTTTCACAATTATGTTATGATTTGATTATCGCATGTTTTGTATTCTGTTTGGGGATTCCAATTTTACATAAAATAGTGGGAGAGACATTTTTAGATTAAAAATTCATGATCTAGTTAATGCTTTATGATATAATATGAAACTGTTTTATTTGCTGATTGTTTATTCGCTATCTAATTGATAGATTTGTGATGGTGGCACCTCCAACCAATCTTTTTGCTCGTATGCTTGATACAAATAAGCTAAAAGGCGTTGAGAACTTTCCGGATTAGGATATGGATTTGAGAATTGTACTCAATTCCGAGAAGTTGGGGTTATTTTGGAAGGTCTTTTACCGCTTGCTATATCTTCCTATGCATCTCCTGAAGAACATGAGACTTTCCAGAGATGGAAGGATGATGATTTAAGGGTTAAATCATTCATCCTGAGTTCTCTTTCTTCTGAGATTAAGAAGACTTACTTTGAGATGTATGATGCATATAACATGATGACACAACTTCGTGAATCGTTCATGAACTAGTAACAGGTCGTGGTTCATAGAGTTTCAATGTAATTATTCCATTCTAAACTTGATGAGGGGCAGGCTGTGAGCCCGCATGTACTTCACTTGATCAATTTGATCGAGCAGTTGAGGTGCTAGAATTTCCCTCTCAATGAAACCTTGAGGCGTAGTGTCATTCTCGGCTCACTCTCAGTGTCGTATCGCCACTTCGTTATGTACTTCAACATGAATAGGATTCACTACTCTTACCGTGAGTTGCATTGGATGCTTCTCACAGCAGAGGAAGATTTAAGGAAGGGAGTTCCGACTCGCCTTCTGAAACCTACTTCACTTTCCGCTTCTTCCCAATCCAAGTCGAAGGGGAAGAAGATAAAAGGAAAGAAAAAGAAGGGTTTCAATATTCCTCCGCAGGGTAAGACGACGAAGCCCAAAAGAGTTTCTGAAGACAAGTGCCACCACTGCCAGAAATTCGGGCACAGGAAAAGAAACTGCCCGGACTATCTCGCATAAATAAGAAAGGAAAATGCATCTACATCAGGTACTTTTATTTTTCCTATTATTGATATCTCATCGGCTTGTGAAGCTATGACATCTAATTGGATTTTGGATTTTGCTTGTCCTATTCATATTTGCAATACATTGCAGGTTCTGATGGGAAGTAGATGGTTGAAATCTGGGGAGATGCAGTTGCGATTCGGGAGTGGTGATTCTCTTGATGTGGTTGTAGTGGGTGTATGTGAGATTCCCTTACCTAGTGGGAGACTCTTGTTAAATGACTGTTATTTTATGCCAAGATGTGTGGCGAATATTATGTCCCTTTTTGTATTAGATACTGAAGAATATGATGTAAATATTAAGAATCGTTCTTTGTATTTATATGATAGTTATAATATTTAGATCTTTTGTGGTCCAAATGAGCATGGTCATTACATATTACGTACCTTACAATATATTTTTAATATTGGAATTAATAAACGTAAACAAACTAATATAAATAATACTGAACTTTGGCATATGCGGTTAGGTCATATAGGCGTGAAACATCTAACCCAATTGGTTAAGAATGGTTTGATACATGATCTCACTATTGAACCTTATCCAACTTGCGAATCTTGTATTCGGGGTAAAATGTCCAAAGCCCCATTTTCGGGTGTTGGACACCGAGCCACTGACTTGTTGGAACTCATACATTCTGATGTGTGTAGTCCAATGAGTCAGACTGCTCACAGTGGTTATTCATACTTCATCACCTTTACCGAGGATCTGTCACGATAGGATTATGTTTATCTGATGAAACATAAATCGAAAACCTTTGAAAAGTTCAAAGAATTTCGAAATGAAGTTGTAAAACAAACTGGTTAATATATTAAATGTCTTCGATCTGATCGAGACGATGAATATATGAGTGGAGAGTTCACTGATTATTTAAAGGAGGATGAGATTCTCGCTCAATATACTCCTCCCGACACTCCGCAACACAATGGAGTGTCAGAGAGGAGAAATCGAACTTTATTGGATATGGTCCGATCGATGTTGAGTTATACAGATCTACCCTATTCTAGAATAACACAACCATAAGTAAAGTCAGAATACCTATTTGAGTAATAAGCATGTAGTGGATTAGAAGTATAATTCTATAAACAATATATAATAAAAGGAAAACGAAGTAGAATTTTCCATAAAATTACGCACTGCCTTAGTTATGGATTTTTAACCCAGCAGTGTTTCCCACTACTTTTCATAATACAGTAATCCCCAGCGGAGAACGGGAATTCAATAATTAAATCGAATTCCACAGTGAGAGTAGGATCTCATGAATATATTTCGACTCACAGCTTTGACACGATCTCGCCTACGTATATTCATTAAGTAGACAACCCATTGTCAATCACTCACCAGTGACTCTTGGTTTTGGTGCTGACCGTTTCTCATTATGACAACTTTGGCACGCTCATAAGGACGCGTATTAAGGCTTCACTTGTCAATGACAAACTCAAGCTATCGATGTAGTCCTGACAGCTTTGGCACGTTCAAGATTTCCACTTTCACTTGAATTTTTCCAGTATCAATATACAATAGGCATGGATAAAATCCCATAACCTACACCCTTACAGCTTTAGCACGATCTCGGATGCAGTTAGAGAAAGATACCCATAAACCGTACTGACAAGACGGACCAAGAACCATGTATCCAATACACGTCACTTTACAGCCTTATTTCAAAGCGGGGAATTTCCTCAGGAAGCTATACTCTACATCAAATGCAGAATTTTAATCTAAATCATTTTCTAAACAATTCAATTCAATCTTATAAAACATAACTCAATTTAACTATTAAATTTCCGTTACATTTCCGTTAGCGTATAACCGAAAAGTAAAGAAACTTATATAGATTATATGCATTTGTGAACATTAAAATTGGATTCAATATCAAATATCAAGCATGATTAATGTAATAGATGAAGCATTAGACCTGCTCTGATACCATTTTGTTGGGGTTTTGGGCAAAGGGCGCAGCGGAAGCGCGGTTCGGGCGAAATCATAATTTAAAACTTTTTCAAATTACCGAATAAATTATTCAATATCTAATATGAATAATTTATTTATATTTCAACTAAATCTATTTATTCGATATCAAATTTATTTATTTTTCACCTAAATCTATTTATTCGATATCAAATAGCGACATAAATATAAAGGAAACGTAGCGAAACTTTTACGAAAACTATTTTTCCGCAAAATGATGCAAAACGTATTTTTGACCGAACCGACCACCCAACACTTATGGAGACTGCCTAGGTCAGCCCCAATAGTGATAGGAAAATTCATGGACTGCCTGAACTTTGACAAATTCACTGTTTGGACAGCTGTCACCCAGTTGGCTCAAAAGTCACCCGGTAATGCCATTTTTGGCCGTTTTCACTTATTTAAACTTTGAAACACTTTCCGGAAATTGTTCCAACTCCAAAAACACATCCAATACATTCATAAGACATCATTTTCATCATCAAAAATAGAACAATTCCAGGTCTGATCCAGAAACCGAAAATATCTAATTTCATGCTTTAAATCTAATGTTTTCAACATTAATCAAATTAATCTCAACATCAATTCAAGTCACCACATATGAATCACCCAAGAACAATTCTAGGCATTACAAGAGTGGCCATAACACTCTAGAATGCAAACATATCATCAAATGACAAAATTAGACTTTAGGGTTTAGGGTTTTTTCTTTGATTTTCTTCTTTTCTTTCACTTGAATCATCAAGCAAATATGAAACCCATTTTCTCTTAGGAGTTTTCGGCCAAGGTGATGAAGATTAGGAATTGGAAAAAAGTTTACCTTAAAAAATTGGAAGAGACCGACTTATGGGGGCAAAATTATCCTTTTTTATTTTAATTTCATTAAATTAAAATAATGATCAGATAAGCTTTAATTTGGCCAAATCATATTTGCACACCTAAGCTTAAATAAATCATGTCATTTATGGAAAAAGTTTAATTAATTAATTATTCAAATATTTAACAATTAAATATTCAAATAATCAATTAATAATATTATTATTATATATGTATTTTTATTTACAATAAATAACAAATACATATATTTATGGCATGTGTCAAAATCTCATTTGACGATTAATTAATGTGTATCTAATCGTATTATGTATCAAATATAAATACACAGTAATTACGATTGACTAAAATTACCCATATGCATGTGTTATCGTTTAACTGATTAAACGATTCGAATTAACTCACTTAATCCAATGAAGTATTATGAATAATTTGTATTATTCATATCGCGTTGCCCAAGTTCTCAACGAGTACACTTCATATTGTGGGACTCTCTAAGTTTAGGTTTATCCGTCACGAAATCTAATTTCGTGTCCATAATTCACCCACTAATGAATTATGACGACCACAGATAATCTCGCTAAACTATACAAGTCGAGGTCATGGGATATGTATAATCCCTCCGTCACGGGTTATCCATATTATACTTGGGGTATAGATGAAAACGTCAAACCCGTTCGGTATAATATAATCGATTTTTAATTTATGATCTCTAAATAACACTCGGAACTGATTTCCAAAGTTATACCACAGCCATGGATTTACTATATCGTAAACACGTGAGGATGCATATGCCATGTACACAAGACTGACGGATCCTATCTTGATACGCATTGGATATCATGAGCATCAGTCCACACCCAATGAACAGGCGGAGGTCTGATCATGAAAAGATCGGTGACGTGACTGCCATCAAAGTGTGGAGGATAACTCATATATCCCACTGTGGTATCTCAAGTCGAATAACCATTATACTCGCTCAACTCGTGAAGATTCCTATTAACGTTGGTGTACCATCTATTAGGAAATCTTCAGTGAGTCGTTCAATGTTTATCAAATAAACACCTACATGTCTATACGAGTCTCCCGAGACTCATGGTTCATTGGGATAAACCATCGGACCAAGTCACGATATACGACATGTAATGGTTTAAGAAGAAAGAACCCTAGAACTATTATAGTAACTCAAAAACAAGAAACTAATTTTCTAAACTTAAGAATATTAAATATTACCTCTTAATCTTCAACTTTCCTTAAGCTTTTTCTTGATTTTCTCCACTTTCTTCTTGGTTTCTTTAAACAAATTTGAGAGCTTTTTGGTTATGGAGGTTTTTGACCATGTAGGTTCTTAGCCATTCATAATTAACCTAGAATTTTTCTTGGATTGTTTCATGATGGTGAGACTTGTTTGGTGAATTATTGAATTGATCAAAGCATGGAATTAATTCAATTTAATGTAAATTATCCAATTTGAGTAATTTGTGAAATTAGGATTCTTAACCTAATCAAATTTTGGGAATTTTCATATATATGGTATAATTTGATGTATATTAAATTTGAGATTGATTGGATTTGATCTTGACATGTTTTGAACATTTGGGGCCAAATTATAATTAAGAAAAAATCTGGGTTGTGTTCGGCAATTTCAAGAAAATTCTGGATTTGTGTTGTAAATTATAATTTCATGTATTATACATGTATAAATCATTTTGGGATTGATTTAGAATCAATTAAATAAGTATTTGACTATTTAAGGACCAAAATGATTAAATTGCAAAATCTTGGGGTAAATCGGTAATTAGTCAAAATTTGATTTCTTGGTTCAGATTTTAAGTATTGGTTAATTAAATAAATAAGTTTATTTAATTATTCCAAGAAAAAATTTTGAAATCGGAAAAATTTATTTTCCGCGCTCCGCTGCTAATCATGTAATTCCGTATATAACCCCAACACCTTTTACCTATAGAGAATCAATATTGGACATTGACTCCGTGAAGTGGAAAGAAGCCATGAAATCCGAGATGGACTCAATAAATGAGAATCAAGTTTGGAACTTGGTTCTGCTTCCCGAAGGAATTGTTCCTATCAGTTGTAAATGGATTTACAAGAGGAAGCGAGGGCCCGATGGAAAGGTTGAAACCTTTAAGGCCCGACTGATAGCTAAAGGTTACTCGCAGCGACCTGGTGTCGACTACGATGAAATTTTTTTTCCAGTTGCGATGCTAAAGTCTATAAGGATTTTTTTATCTATAGCCGCTTACCATGATTACGAGATTTGGCAAATGGATGTCAAAACGGCTTTTCTAAATGGGTTTCTTAATGAAGAAATTTATATGGAACAGCTGAAGGGTTTTGCATCTAGCGAGAACTCATGCATGGTATGCAAGTTGAAGAATTCCATTAATGGACTTAAACAGGCTTCACGAAGTTGGAATCTTCGGTTCGACGAGATAATCAAATTGTCTGGTTTTCTCAAGAATTCGAAAGAATCCTATTTGTATAAGAAGGCCAATGGGAGTATGGTGGTATTTTTAATTCTCTATGTTGACGACATCCTTATCATTGGGAATGCTATAGGGATGATGCAAGGCGTCAAAGCTTACCTCTGTAAGAATTTCTCCATGAAGGACTTGGGTGAAGCTTCTTATGTATTAGGCATAAAACTCTATAGAGATAGAAAGGAAGCTTATTGGGTTATCCCAATCAACATACAAAGATAAGATCTTAGAACGGTATAATTTTGGTAACTGTAAGACAACAAACATACCATTCATACATGGCTTACATCTTTCGAAGAAGATGTATCAGCAAACAGAAGATTAGAAGATTAGAATGTCTAATCAACCTTATGCTTCGTGTTTGGGCAGCATCATGTATGTCATGTTATGTACTAGGCCTGATATCAGCTTCGCAGTTAGTGTGACGACCAGATATCTGTCCAACCTAGGAAATGATCATTGGATGGCCATTAAACATA
The DNA here is from genome assembly GCA_019454045.1 of Zanthoxylum bungeanum. Lineage (NCBI taxonomy): Eukaryota > Viridiplantae > Streptophyta > Magnoliopsida > Sapindales > Rutaceae > Zanthoxylum > Zanthoxylum bungeanum. The sequence continues at coordinate 45,931 of SKCR01009437.1, forward strand.
TCCTTAAGTATCTTAAAGGTACTAAGAATAAGTTTATAATTTATGGAGGAAACGAACTGTAAGTTAATGGGTATACATATTCTGATTTCCAATCGAATCCTGATGATAGAAAGTCTACATCAGGATTCGTGTTTACCATTAACAGAGGTGCAGTTTGTTGGAAGAGTTCCAAACAGGGGTCGACAGCTGATTCCACCACAGAGGCATAATATATTACAACATCTGAAGCTGCAAAGGAAGTTGTATGGGTTAGGAACTTTATCACAGAATCGGGAGTAGTCCCAAGTATCGAGAATCCGATTCCATTATACTGTGATAATACTGGAGCCATTGCACAAGCAAAAGAACCAAGGGCGCATCAGAAGTCGAAGGATGTGGAATGAAAGTACCACATCATTCGAGAGATTGTGTCGCAAGGGGACATTGTCGTGTGCAAGGTACCGAGTGAAGATAATGTAGCAGACCTGCTTACGAAGGCCATACCTCGAATTTATTTGATAAACATATGGAGTCGAAGGGTATTAGATACAATCGATATTGGCACTAGAGCAAGTGGGAGATTTTGTTAGGGTTGGTGCTCTAAGCGCCAATTTTATTATGTATTTCCTTGTAAATACTAATGTAACATTTTCTTACGAATAAAATAAAGAGTTTCTTTTATATAACATTCTATTTTATATGGTAAAGACGTAACGGACCTTAAAATGATTGGTTATGATACTATTGCAAAAGCGTCACAACTGACATTGAGTTATATCATAACGTTGTCATTCCTAGACAGTTCCTGGTCAAGGTTTACACTACTTGGTCAGTAAAGTAAACCCGTTGAGACTGGTACACATCGTATATTGGAATCTTGGATTCCGATGGTTTCTCAATGAACCATGAGTCTTCGAGACTCGTATAAACGTGTAGGTGTTTATAGCGGATAAACAGTGAACGACTCACCAAAGATTCTTAATGGATGGTACACCAACGTCAATAAGAATATTCTCAGGTTGAGTGAGCATAGTGATTCTTTGACTTGAGATATCACTGTGGATATATTAGTTATCCTCCACACTTAGCGGAGCCAGAAAAACCCACACAAGATTGAAATCATTCCCAATAAATACCAAGACAATTCAGATAAAAACTCTAAATTTATGAAGAACAAGCAACAGAAACCTAGAGTTCTAATAGGGGCGCCACAAAGGGTTAGCAGTTCTTTGATAAGCCAAAACCAATGAGAACAAATTGAGGATCTCAATGCTCACGAATTAATAAAATATTTTTATTGAAAAGAGAGTTGTAAAACATAACCAAAGAGTTAGCCTTTTATAATGAGGCTACAACCAAAACCCTAACCCATAAGGATAAAACGAAACTGCGCACACACCAACAGGCGTGTATCCTAAAACTAAGCTAAGTTATCCCCACGTGCAAACCCTTGCACGCTTAACCTAATTCCCAAGCATAAAATAATAATCTAAAGAAAACAGTCAAACGTAAATAATGAGCTGAAATAAAACAAAAGTCAAACCCTAAATAAAAGAATAAGAAATGCCAAATAAATATAATAGGCATAAGTAACTCGTTGCTCCACGGCCTGAATAAGATTCACCATATTGGGTTCGTCCAGCGTCAAGCCCATACTCAATGAAGTAGAAGTACGGGAATAGTCAGATGCCATCTTCTGCATGAATCCATGCATAGCTTCCTGGATCTTCTTAGCTCGAGACCTCATGATTGGACCTTCTGTAACTTGTACTATGGCAGTCTGTCCATCATGGGCTGCATCCTGGGCGGCTACATCCTGGGCCTCATCATTCCCCTCCTCCTCGAAAGGATTCGACCTCGAATCTGCATCAAACAAAGAAAAATCATAAACATTAAATGACGCAGAAACATTATACTCACCTGGAAAATCCACTTTGTAGGCATTGTCATTGATTTTCTCAAGAATCTGAAACGGGCCATCACCTCTGGGTTGGAGTTTGGATTGTCGTTGCTTTGGGAAGCGCTCTTTTTGCATGTGTACCCAAACCCAATCACTGGGTTCGAAAAAGACACGACGTCTACCCTTATTGGCATGCGAGAAATATTGTTCATTCTTCTTCTCAATGTATTTTATTGCTTTCTCATCGATGTACTTGACCAAGTCGGCCTTGTGCTTACCATCCAGGCTCACCCTCTCATCAATGGGCAAAGGCAATAAATCCAGAGGTGTTAGTGGGTTAAATCCATACACAATTTCAAAAGGAGAACAAGAAGTAGTGGAATGAATACTACGATTGTAAGCAAACTCAAAGAAAGGTAAACATTCTTCCCATGTCTTCAAATTCTTAGAAATGACAGTACGTAATAGTTGGGACAAGGTCATGTTAACGACTTCAGTTTGACCGTCAGTCTGTGGGTGACAAGTGTTTGGAGTTTCTACAGTCCCGATGATCGATTATCAAGCATAAAACAACATGTGAATACATCGAGGAAGTTTCAGAATACTTACATCGAGCGTTTGAGCGATGCGGTGAAGAACAAAAAATCTTTTTCTGTCATTTGAGAAGCTCGGCAGTGAGCTGTTCCTTGCTCCTCAATTTTCGGCTTTTGCATGATCCATCAAGCTCCAAGCTTTGTTTGGTCATTCCTAGCTCACAAGTGGGTTTCCCTATCACATTTTTATGTCTCCATTGTGTGCTAGCACTTAGTAATTTTGCCACAAAATCACCATTATCTTCTCCTTCATTCTCGGTCCAAACCAGAAAAATAGAAGAGGAAATGGCCTTGAGGCTGTGAGAGAGAGAGAGCATTTTTGGCTCCAAAAACGTGTAAAAAGGAGAGAGAGAGATGGATGTATGTTTGGTATTTCATTTTGTGTATCTAATACACATTATTCAATTTCCAAAAATCAAATAATTGATTTACCAAATACAAAAAGTCAAGGCAATTAAAGGCTTTGCCAACAACTACCATCAATCAATCAATCAATCAAATTGTCACATCACTCAAAGTGACATGTGATTTGATGCTTGATGCGATTAATGATTTGACGCTTGATGTGACTTACGGGCCGCACTCGAATTCGAAATGCGAATGCACTCGTAAACACTCTCAGGCTCGGGTTCGCTAATTCCAAATTAACGAATTTTCCGTTGCGACGTAATTAAATGATTTTGCCTAGTGAAATCACTATTCACGTCGCTAACGAATTAATTCTAAATTAACTCGTTCGCCCGAATTAAAATCTAATTTCAATTCCACATCGAAATCAAATTTCGTATATTATATGAAATATATTATTTTATCGATTAATTCCAAATTAATCGTTCTCTCTCTTTAAATGATATTTTATCCCAGATAAAATATCTCCGTAATCAATAACAGATTATTTTTGTCTCTCATCTAATTAATCACAGATTAATTAAGTGCGAGTCATACGTCATCAGTGAATCTTCAGGAAGTGACCCATGAGATCCCCAAATATGTTGGCAGTAAATTCGGTCGTCGGACTATCCGAACACGTAAGTACCTCGTACTACGTTTTTACCGATTTACAAAACAAGGTTGGCTTCTAGCAAAGCGCCATGCCTACCCAATTGTCCAGAAATATCCTTACAAGATTATGTGATCTATATCAGGCGTAGTATACGTAGTATTGCGTATTTCGATCCAGTATCGAATGATCACATGCAAGGCCTGAGGCTGGTACAGTGTCTGCCCCGTACAAAGCATATATCAGATCACTAGCAACTAGTCTCTTTATTATCGGATAATCATGACCAAGTCATATTATCCTGATGGTTGCAACCCTTAGAGAACCAGTTATGTATCCATTCGCGATCATCATCTCCATATGACTGGAGTGATACTTCCGTCTTGACATCACACCCAACACACTATGATTCTCAATATATACAGCAGAGGCGTACACAGAACCTATTAAAGCCCTGGACGACCAAAACCAAAGTACATTGATTGTCACAAGTATTAGCAGTGCAAGTCTCAGGTTAAGACCAAATACACCTACCCTGATTTTGGACTTCCATAAACACGTAGTCATACTACCAATGGAATTCCGAGGGGGTCTATCCAGACCAAAGCTGTTTCCCGTACCATCGGTAAACACAACCTCCTATTACACTTGCATTAGTATCCTATACCCAAATATATGAGAACTATGCCATTATGCACTCACAATGCGCATAAGTGTAATACCAGTCTTTTACGCATTATCGATGTCTAATCTCGATAATACTCTGACTATGGATATTTAATAATTAATCCTTCGTGGACTGATACTGTTTCATATCATCTCAATCCAGGAACTAATCATATGGACCTTTCATCATTTATATATCTTGGTGATCTAATCACAAATGATAAAAGAGCAATTTCCTTTGTCACATAGTTAATTTGTACAACAACACCATGATCTGTACAAATAGTGACGCTATGGGTCATAATTGTCCAACAATCTCCCACTTGGCGTATAGCCAGTCACTCAAGTGTCCTACACCCGAACTATGTACGGTTGGCTCAAATTACTGAGAAAATACTTTCGTCAGCGGATTTGCATGATTATCGTCTGATGCGATTATTCGATCATCACATCGCCACGATGTATGATCCGAAAGAATCAGATGAATAGTCGAAGTATATATCTGAATCGTTGATGAGACCATTAATTCTTTAGCCTGTGCTGAAGCATAGCTCAGCTGCTAACAGAACTATATCTAATCTAATTAGATTTGTTATCGACCCAAATGGCTTCTATTGCTGCCTCAGCTGCAACAATAACCCGCATTTGTTATTTATTCGGTAACAGTATCTTGCATGGAAGATTTCCAGCTCACTGTTCCGTTATTCAAACTTTATAGTACCGTTGTTTCGACTTATAGTTGTTATTATGGATTAGGAAACTTGCAGCAGTGAACCTAGTCACTTCAAGTTCTCCTTCTCCATAGTTTAACACAGCATCATTAGATCATCTAAGATACTTAAGGATGTCCTTAACATCAATCCAGTGACCATCACATGGATTGGCCCGATTGTGACTCCATATACTCAAAGCGTATGAGACATCAGGTTATGTACATTTTTCAATGTACGAGTTCTCGGAGAGTATTAACAACTTTAAATCTATCCCATTTGATCTTTATCCTAGAATAAAGGTTGTTTCTCCTAAGAATTCTACAGAGAATTTTCTTGAAAGCCAAGCTCTCACCGATTATATTATGGGAATATCATTTCCAAGAAATGACATGTCATTATTATACAGGACATCAATGTCAGTGCGCTCCCACCAACCTCCTTATATACACAAGAATCATTTCGTTTTGAATTAAATCATATACCATTATGATTACATCAAAATGATAATTCCAAGAACTCAATACTTGCTTCAATCCATCCATGGATCGAATAACATGCAAACCTTGTTTGCTTCTTTTGGTACGACAAAACCGTCAGGATGTTACAAATATCCTCCAAAAGGTTTTCGTTAAGGAAACCGGTTTTGGCAATTAGCTGCCACATTTCATAAATGAAATATACAGCATCAGCAAGCATTATCCAAATGGATTTACCGTGGCAACAGTAAGAGATTTCGTTGTAATCAACACAATGTTGATAATGATACCTTTTCGTTACAAGCCTAGCTTAGTACGTTGGTATTTTGGCTTCCATGTATGTCTTCCTTGAAGACTTATATGGTACCAATAGGCATAATGCCTTGCGGTACATCAACTAGTGTCCAAACTTAGTTGGTATACATGGGATCCATTTCGGATGTCATGGCACTTTGCCATAATAGGGAGTCGATACCTTGTATCACTTCCTCATATGTAGTCAGTTCATGTTCCTAAAAAAGATTGACATCTTTATCAGGTGAGATCAGAAACCAATACCCCAGGTTGTCTTCTGACTCTCTCTGACTTACGCGGTTCTTGTGTATTCGAAGATTATTGGTATAGTTTCATCCTTGATGAACTATTTGTGTTTCATTAAGGAATCGGTGCCTGGAACAGTATTACTCTGATTTTCATCGAGTTTTACTATCCTCTTACTTACCACTGCATATCGGTATTCCTCTTAGGAAAAACGCATGGTGAGCAACAATTACATTGTTCTCTTGGGAGTTGTATAAGTACTATACTTTGGTTTCCCTAGGATAACCTACAATTAGACACTTATCCAATTCGGGTTTTAGTTTGGTATCATCCAAACATATGCCTAGCATACCCAAATAATCAGGAATGAGAAACCTGGTTTCTTTCCTATTCATATCTAATATGAAGTCTGTCAAACAGATTTTTATAGAACCTTATTCAAAATAAGTTCTGCACTGTTTATGCGTATCCATTGAAGGAAATGGTAGCTCAGAGCGACTCAGGATTAACCTTATCATGTCTAACAAAATTTGGTTACTCTGTTCGGACACACCGTCAAAATGACGTGTTCTAAGAGGAGTCATCATTTAAAGAATACTATACTCTTTCAAGTATATGAGAAACTTATCGCTTAAGTATTTTCATCATGATCTAACCGTGATGATTTAATACTTTACCCGATCTGTTTGACTACTTCATGTCCAAACTTTAAAATTTTCCGATTTGTGTTTCATTAGAAACACATAACCATAACGCGATGCCACATCCATAAAGGTCACGAAATATTCATATCCACCTCTAGCCTAGCTAGACATGGGCCAATTTGCTTCACTATGAACTATGGCTAACAGATCGGTGGCAGTTACACTTTTACCAAGTAAAGGTGTTATAGGCACTTTGCCTAATAAACTAGATTCGTAGACTTTGTTTGAATAGGATCAAATCAGTCATAGTACCCACTTTTCGAAAGTGTGGATATACGAGTCTTGTTTAATTGTGTCCCAGACAACAATGCCACAATAAAGTTTATTCTGATCAAATCAGTTTGAGCTATTTGTTTGTCATGTTATATGTTTGAGATTTATTTATATTCAAAATATAAATTATGTTATTCACATCTAATGTGTTTATCTCAATATCATCTTTATAAAATAAAACACATTAGTGTTCTATAATATAAAGGTACACCCGCAGCGGGTTAGACACAGATATAGAGATAATGTTTCTAGTTAAACTAGTTACATTATAACAGTTTCCTAATTTAAGTACACACCCGAAGGGTAGTTCCTAAACTTAGGTTTCTATGTTTAAAACAGAGATTTTCGTCCCGTTTCCAATTCGCAGATGAATCTCAACTGAAGTCAGAATCCTGCTCTCAGCAGATTCTTCACACCAGTACAAATTTATGTACCACATCCAGTATCTAAAATCTAATTTTAATACTAGCAGTGAACATATTTATGACAATCATATTTGAAGTCAGAGCCTTGCAAGTTTTCAATTCCTTCATGTCTGCTTTGTCCAAACGGCAGTCATGCTTCCGCGATCCCGTTTACTATAATTAAGGCATATATTTTGGGATATGTCTTTTATCTTCCCAGAAGACTATAATGATTTTGCCTTTGCCCTTTTCACATTCCAGAAGCCTTTGGCCAAGCCTTGGCAATCTAGAATATCGAAGTAAGATGCGCCTTGCGCTACTTGTCTAATTGCAAACTTTTGCTTTGTCTCCTTGAGAATAGCCATTAACTCTCCAAGAGTTTACTATTGCAATTTAGTACTTCAAAATCTAAGTATAGATTTATGAAGATCCTTTAATTTCATTATCATACTTTAAGGATTTAATCCTTAGTTCTGTATAAGAAATTAAGGAGTCTAAGCGACAAGCATAATGGATTAAGCACTAAAGTTATCATCACATGAATCTTCCAAAGATCATGCTCTACTATTTGCTTAACTCTGGGCTTAGGCCTAATATGTTATTTTATCAAATAAAGTAACTTATTAGTTTTCAGGACCATCCTGAAATTTTATTCCCAATTTGAAAATTAAACCATTTAAATACATTTTCCCTAGGATTATGTTTTAAATGCTAGTCTTTCAATTTTTTATCTTGATTCTAATAGTCCAACTATTTAATCAACGATTTTCGGTACTATTTATTATAATGATTACCATAGTCCAACTATATAATCAACTATAATTTTAATAGGTTAAATTCAATTATATTGATTACTATAATCTAATTATAAAATCAACTATAATTAATTAAATCAAATATATTGATTACTATAATCCAATTATATAATCAACTATAAATGAAATAGTTTGAATACAGTCCAACTGTTTTATTAAAACAACGATTTAAATATTAGTCCAACTAACATTTAATTTATATGACGAAATAATGTGATTGAGCGCGTATGGCTAGTAATTAAACGAATATTGCAAATTTAATTCTTGCCTCCCACTATTTTTCGGCGAGCCTCTAACCCTCTGTTGAGTACTCGGGAAATCGTGTTTCCTAGTGGGCTAGGATCCCGTTAAATGTCACACAATCTTGAATTTGGCCAACAAATTGTATGATAATTAACTAGGTAGATCTCTAAGATCAATTGGATCCCATCCAATTCCTAGATCCAGTAGGGGGACATCCAAGTCCGAAACATATATCTTATATATGCCAATATATCCAATATATTACCTAACCTTTTTCCTCAGAATCAACTAAGCCTTGGCTTTGGCACAACAAACTTAGTGATCCCAGTTAAGCGGAACCCATTGACCATTGAAAGCTTCGTAATCAATGTCGATGGACAAGAAGTGGTCTTGACTTTGGCCAAAAAACCACAACTTGGACAAGACACCGATATGGAACAAAGCTCTCGTGATTCAAACACATCCTCAACGGACAAAGGCCTTGACTTTGGCCAACAAACCAATGCTAGTCTTGGATCTTGAGTAAGAATCACTCAATGGAAGGAAAAACGCTTAATATTTTGCGAGGTTTTTCGCGTGCAAATTGGCAACCAATTTATTATCTTTGTTAGGTCTCATCATCATACACCCTTAAACATGCATCAGCAAGCATTATCCAAATGGATTTACCGTGGCAACAGTAAAAGATTTTGTTGTAATCAACACAATGTTGATAACGATACCTTTTCGTTACAAGCCTAACTTAGTACGTTGGTATGTTGCCTTCCATGTATGTCTTCCTTGAAGACTTATATAGTACCAATAGGCACAATGCCTTGCTGTACATCAACTAGTGTCCAAACTTAGTTGGTATACATGGGATCCATTTCGGATGTCATGGCACTTTGCCATAATAGGGAGTCGATACCTTGTATCACTTCCTAATACGTAGTCAGTTCATGTTCCTAAAAAAGATTGACATCTTTATGAGGTGAGATCAGAAACCCATACCCCAGGTTGTCTTCTGACTCTCTCAGACTTACGCGGTTCTTGTGTATTCGAAGATTATTGGTATAGTTTCATCCTTGATGAACTATTTGTGTTTCATTAAGGAATCGGTGCCTGGAACAGTATTACTCCGATTTTCATCGAGTTTTACTATCCACCCACTTACCACTGCATATCGGTATTGCTCTTAGGAAAAATGCATGGTGAGCATCAATTACATTGTTCTCTTGTGAGTTGTATAAGTACTATACTTTGGTTTCCCTAGGATAACCTACAATTAGATATTTATCCAATTTGGGTTTTAGTTTGGTATCATCCAAACATATGCCTAGCATACCCAAATAATCAGGAATGAGAAACCCGGTTTCTTTCCTGTTCATATCTAATATGAAGTCTGTCAAACAGATTTTTATGGAACCTTATTCAAAATAAGTTCTGCATTGTTTATGCATATCCGTTGAAGGAAATGGTAGCTCAGAGCGACTCATGATTAACCTTATCAAGTCTAACAAAATTCTGTTCTCGGTTCGGACACACCGTCAAAATGACGTGTTCCGGGAGGAGTTCTCATTGAAAGAATACTATACTCTTTCAAGTATATGAGAAACTTATCGCTTAAGTATTTTCATCATTATCTAACCGTGATGATTTAATACTTTACCCGATCTATTTGTCTACTTCGTGTCGAAACTTTAAAAGTTTCCGATTTGTGTTTCATTAGAAACACATAACCATAACGCGATGCCATATCCGTAAAGGTCACGAAATATTCATATCCACCTCTAGCCTAGCTAGACATGGGCCCACTTGCTTCTCTATGAACTAGGGCTAACAGATCGGTGGCAGTTACACTTTTACCAAGTAAAGGTGTTATATGCACTTTGCCTAATAAACTAGATTCGTAGACTTTGTTTGAATAGGATCAAATCAGTCCTATTACCCACTTTTCGAAAGTGTTGATGTACGAGTCTTGTTTAATTGTGTCACAGACAACAATGCCACAATAAAGTTTCTTCTGATCAAATCAGTTTGAGCTATTTGTTTGTCATGTTATATGTTTGAGATTTATTTATATTAAAAATATAAATTTTGTTATTCACATCTAATGTGTTTATCTCAATATCATCTTTATAAAATAAAAAACATTAGTGTTCTAGAATATAAAGGTACACCCGCAGCGGGTTTGACACTGATATAGAGATAATGTTTCTAGTCAAACTAGTTACATTATAACAGTTTCCTAATTTAAGTACACACCCGAAGGGTAGTTCATAAACTTAGGTTTCTACGGTTAAAACAATGATTTTTGTCCCGTTTCCAATTCGCAGATGAATCTCAACTGAAGTCAGTATCCTGCTCTCAGCAGATTCTGCACACCAGTACATATTTATGTACCACATCCAGTATCTAAAATCTAATTTTAATACTAGCAGTGAACATATTTATGACAATCATATTTGAAGTCAGAGCCTTGCCTGTCTTCAATTCCTTCATGTCTGCTTTGTCCAAAAGGTAGTCACGCTTCCGCGATCCCGTTTGCTACAATTAAGGCAGACAATTTGGGATATGTCATTTATCTTCCCATAAGACTATAATGATTTTGCCTTTGCCCTTTTCACATTCCAGAAGCCTTTGGCCAAGCCTTGGCAATCTAGAATATCGAAGTAAGATGCGCCTTGCGCTACTTGCCTAATTGTAAACTTTGACTTTGTCTCCTTGAGAATAGCCATTAACTCTCCAAGAATTTACTATTGCAATTTAGTACTTCAAAATCTAAGTATAGATTTATGAAGATCCTTTAATTTCATTATCATACTTTAAGGATCTAATCCTTAGTTCTGTATAAGAAATTAAGGATTTTAAGCGACAAGCATAATGGATTAAGCACTAAAGTCATCATCACATGAATCTTCCAAAGATCATGCTCTACTATTTGCTTAACTCTGGGCTTAGGCCTAATATGTTATTTAATCAAATAAAGTAACTTATTAGTTTTCAGGACCATCCTGAAATTTTATTCCCAATTTGAAAATTAAACCATTTAAATACATTTTCCCTAGGATTATGTTTTAAATGATAATCTTTCAATTTTTTATCTTGATTCTAATAGTCCAACTATTTAATCAATGATTTTCGGTACTATTTATTATAATGATTACTATAGTCCAACTATATAATCAACTATAATTTTAATAGGTTAAATTCAATTATATTGATTACTATAATCTAATTATAAAATCAACTATAATTAATTAAATCAAATATATTGATTACTATAATCCAATTATATAATCAACTATAAATGAAATAGTTTGAATACAGTCCAACTGTTTTATTAAAACAACGATTTAAATATTAGTCCAACTAACATTTAATTTATATGACGAAATAATGTGATTGAGCGCGTATGGCAAGTATTAAACGAATATTGCAAATTTAATTTTTGCCTCCCACTATTTTTCGGCGAGCCTCTAACCCTCTGTTGAGTACTCGGGAAATCGTGTTTCCTAGTGGGCTAGGATACCGTTAAATGTCACATAATCTTGAATTTGGCCAACAAATTGTATGATAATTAACTAGGTAGATCTCTAAGATCAATTGGATCCCATCCAATTCCTAGATCCAGTAGGGGGACATCCAAGTCCGAAACATATATCTTATATATGCCAATATATCCAATATATTACCTAACCTTTTTCCTCAGAATCAACTAAGCCTTGGCTTTGGCACAACAAACTTAGTGATCCCAGTTAAGCGGAACCCATTGACCATGGAAAGCTTCGTAATCAATGTCGATGGACAAGAAGTGGTATTGACTTTGGCCAACAAACCACAACTTGGACAAGACACCGATATGGAACAAAGCTCTCGTGATTCAAACACATCCTCGACGGACAAAGGCCTTGACTTTGGCCAACAAACCAATGCCAGTCTTGGATCTTGAGTATGAATCACACAATGGAAGTAAAAACGCTTATATTTTGTGAGGGTTTTTCGCGTGCAAATTGGAACCAATTTATTATCTTTGTTAGGTCTCATCATCATACACCCTTAAACATGCATTCTAAACACATAATAGGCGCATATAAATAAATATTATATTGGTATGCGGATGATACTTAACACATGATCCTAGATCAAATCTCTCCATTTCCTCTCTCCCGCCAATTAGCACAAGTATTACTTCTACCCGTTACATAACACTTCTAAAGAAACCTCATTTACATTGAGGGTGTAGGTACAATTATGACCCATAGCTCACTATTTGTACAGATCATGGTGTTGTTGTACAAAATTAACTATGTGACAAAGGAGATACCTTGAATCATTTGTGTTAGATCACCTAGATGTATAAATGACGAGAGGTCCCTGTTGTTAGACATTATGTCCCATAGCGTCACTGTTTGTAAATGATATTGTATTATTGTACAAAATTAACTATGTGATATGAATTGCCTTTTGCCGTTTTGTAATGTTATTTACTTTGATTATAAATGGCGAAAGTCCATATGATTAGTACCATATTAGAGATGATATGATGACAGTATCTCCATAAAGGTTTAATCATTAAATATCCCTAGTCGTAGTATTATCGAGATCGGACATCGATAATGCGGAATAGACTAGTATTGCGCTTGTGCACGTTGTGAGGGCACAACGGCATAGTTCTCATATATTTAAGTATTGGATACTTATGCAAGTGCGATAGGAGGTTGTGTTTTACCGATGGTACGGAAAACAGCTTCGCTCTGGATAGACCCCGCGGAATCCCATTGGTAGTATGTCTACGTGTCTATGGGAGGCCGCATCAAGGTAGGTGTATATGGTCTTAACCTGAGACTTACATCGCTAGTACTTGCGACAATCGGTAAACTTTGGTTTTGGTGGTTGGGGACCTTAACCGGTTCTGTGTACACCTCTTCTGGGTTTATCGAGAATCGTAGTGTACTGGATGTAATGTCAAGATGGAAGTATCGCTTCAGACATATGGAGGCGATGATCACGCAGGACACAGAACTAGTACTCTATAAAAGGTTGCAACCGTCGGGACAATATGACCAGGTCAGGATTGTCCGATTTAAAGAGACTAGTTGCTTGATGTCCGATATATGTTTCGTACGGGGCAGACACATCTCCAGCCCCAGGCCTAGCATGTGATCATCCGATACTGGATCGATGTACGCAATACTACGGTATACTACGCTTGATACAGATCTTATATTCCTATAAGAATATTTCTGGAGAATTGGGTAGGCATGGCGCTTTGCTAGAAGCCAACCTTGTCTTGTGAATCGGTATAGACGTAGTACGAGGTACGTACGTGTTCGGATTATCCGACGACCGGATTTACTGCCAAAATATCCGGAGATCTCTTGGGTCGCTTCCTGAAGATTCACCTATGATATTTGATTCGGACTTAATTAATCTTGGATTAATTGCGGAGAAACTTTATCTCGGATAAAGTGCCTTATTTAGAGAGAGAGAACGATTAATTTGGAATTAATCGATATAATTATTATATTCGATATAATAATCGAAATTCGATTTCGACGCGAAATTAAAATTAGATTTTAATTCGGGCATACGAGTTAATTTAGAATTAATTCGTAAGCGACGTAAATAATATTTCGCTAGGAGCGATTATTTATTTAAATCCGATTTAATTAACGTCGCGACGCTAGCTCGGTATTTCGGAAATATCGAACCCGAACGCGTGAGTGGACGTGGGCCCACTTTCATTGGGAAACGTGTGGGGCCCACATGACACTTGTCATTGATATGGCATTGCATGTTAATAGTGTACAAAACACTCTAAGGCATTGCATGGTGATAGTGTGTGCATTTCACTCAAAGGCTTTGCATGGAGTTTGAGTTTTGACACTCTAAGCCATTGCATGGTTATGTCATAGATTTATTATTAATTTAATAAATTATAACATAAATATAAATTGATTTTTGGTATACAAAGATTAATTAATCAAGTCTTTACACAAAAATTCTCTCTTCTCTCTCAAAAATTGCCGTGAACACCATTGTCAAGGGCAAGGAAGATTTGATCTTCCACTTCTCCATTTTTGCTAGCACAAGCAAGGGATCAAAAGAGGTGATAGGGAAACCATCAAAGAGCTTGGAATAAAAAAGCTTGGAGCTTCAAGTCTTCTTCCTCCTCTTGGCCGAATCCTCCACCACTTGGAGCTTCTACCATTTGATCTCTACTTCTTCATCACAAGGCATTGTAAGTATGATTCCGCCATACTTCATGTTTAAATATATATTCTTTATAGTATTTCACATGCTTAATCTTTGTTTGGGACCTATATAATAGAAACCAACAATGGTATCATTGAGCTAGGTTTAAGCATGAAATACTTTAGGTTAAAATTTGGGAAAAATTGATTGAAGCATGTTCTTGTGAAATTTGATGAATGAGTATGCTTATATGTATGTTAAATGACATTATATGAAATCAATTTTATGAAAAATGCATTGGATGATTTTTCCCCAAAATTTCTACCTTGGCCGAATGGGTGTGATAAATTGATTGAAGCATGTTCTTGTGAAATTTGATGAATAAGTATGCTTGCATGTATATAGAATGATATTACATGGAATCAATTTTATGAAAAATGCATTGGATGATTTTTCCCCAATATTCACCTTGGCCGAATGGCATGATGAAATTGATATAAGCATGTTCTTATGAAATTTGATTAATAAGTATGCTTGCATGTTTATATGGAATCAATTTCATGAAAAATGCATTGGATGATTTTTCCCCAAATCCATGCCTTGGCCGAATGTATTACTACTTGGAGTGGTTTGATATTTTTTGTGTATAAGATCATTGGATGACTTAGAACGTGTACGGGACGTAGATTAGTAATTCAATCGGATTGAAAAACAAATCGACACAAAAAAACTCACCTTGGCCGAATCAACAAGGACATGAAATGGAGTTGATTTTTTGATAAAATTAATGTTGGACATTTATTTTGCAAAATACATGATTAATAAATTAAATGGGTATTTTTGAAATATTTGATTTAATGTATTAATCTTGGTATTACACTTTAATTAATTGGACTTTAATGTTTGGAATATTAAAATTTAATTAATGGGCTTTAATAATTTAATTGGGCCTTATGGGCTTAAAATTGGTTTTATGGCACTTAAGGGTGATTCCTTATTTGGGCTTGGTAATTGGGTTTGACCCACATTGACCAAAGCCCAAGCCTTAATAAATCAATTCTAAGTCCATTTGACTTGAATTAAATTCAACATTGGATGTTAGTTGGGCTTTGAGGCCCAATAAGATTAGATTTAGAATCTAAGTCTTTAAAGCACATTAAAAGTGTAAACATTTAATTTGGAATTAAATGAATGAATTAGTATTGAATACGTATTAAATCAGATTTAATAAGTAGTTCGATATAATTCGCGAATTCGTACCTTATGTACTTATTCTCAATAGAGTTGGACTCGCGCAAAAATCAAACCGTTGTTTGAACATTGGATGATCACTTAAACAAAGACTAATTAATTGGATTAGATTGGTTGTAAAAGCATGTCTTGTTTGAATATATATATATATGTGATGAATGAATAGTGTATATCGGATGGATATTAGAAGGGAAAGGGTAATTTTAGAAATTATTGTAAATTTGGAATTTATAAATTGGACCTGCGTGTCCAGCCTTATCTCTTTATCTCTTTGTATTCTCTTCTCACCTAATTCCCCTCAATGTAAATGAGGTTTCTCTTATTGTATTATGTAATTGGGTAGTAGTAGAATAGTGCTAGCGGGGAGAGAGAAAGGGAGTGATTTGTTCTAGGAACAAGTTGTTTATATATCCATCCGCATATCACTATTTTTACTTTACGCGCTTTATGATGTTTTTAGAAGCATGCTTAAGGGTGTATGATGATGAGACCTAACAAAGATAAATAAATTGGTTGCCAATTACGCGAAAATCCCTCAATTTATATTAAGCGAATATCCTTCCATTGAATGATTCTTGTTCAAGATCCGAAATTGGCATTGGTTTGTTTTTGACCAAAGTCAAGACCTTTGTCAATCAAGGATGTACTTGAATCATGAGAGTTTTGTTGCATATCGGTGTCTTGTCCAAATCGTGATTTTTATTGGCCAAAGTCAAGGTCACTTTTGTCCAATGACATTGATTACGAAACTTTCCTCGTCAATGGGTCCCGCTTAACTGGAATCATTAGGTTTGTTTTTGGCCAAAGCCATGGCCTAGATGATTCGGAGGATAGGGTTAGGAAAATGTATCGGATACATTGACATTATACGTATGTTTCGGACTTGGATGTCCACCTAACCGGATCTAGGAATTGGATGAGATCCAATTGATCATAGAGATCTACCTAAGTTAAATAGCATGCAATTTTTTATTGGCCAAAGTCAGGGTTGTTATTTTATTTAACGGGATCCTAGCCCGCTAGGAAATGCGATTTCCCGAGTTCTCTACAGAGGGTTGGAGACTTGAAGAAAATAGTGGGAGGCTATTATTGAATTTGCAATTTCGTTCAGATAATTAGCCTTACACGTCTTTCAAAATTATTTCGTCAATATTTTTAGTTGGACTAATATATTGTTATTTTACTTGTAACAGTTTGACTGTACCCATAACATCGTTGACTTTATAGTTGGACTATAGTCGTCAAGATGACTGGCAAAGGTAATATCCGCGACATAATCATGGGCGATAATGTCTTCAAAGGGACAAACTTTGCCGACTGGGAAATGAACCTCAAGATTGTGCTTGGGGCTGAGAGGGTACTGTATACTATTCAGAGGCCTCTCCCGCCTAAACCCACTGAGCCACTGGAGCTAGAGTTATGGAGAACTCATAGTGATGATTGTGACCAAGCTCAGTCAATTATGCTAGCTGCAATGACTCAGCATTTCAGACGCCAAAATAGGGACTTGGATCCCTATAACATGATGGCAAGATTGCGTGATCTTCACCGCACTAACAAGCGGATGAAGAGGTACGAGCTAGTAAGGAAACTCTTCCGCTCCCGGATGACAGACGGCGCATCAGTTGAGGCCCACGGGACTCAAATGATCGCTGACATTGATGAGTTAGCCAATATGGGCATTGTCTTGGAGGCAGAGCTGACGATTGATATGATATTACAATCGCTGCCCGATACTTGGAAACAAATCATCATCAACTACAAGTTGATGGATACTGACGACACTCTCGGAGAGTTGTTGTCCGTACTGAAGGAGTCCGAAAAGGAACTCCTAAAGGGGAGCAAGCGCGAGGCGCATTATGCATCGACCTCTCATGCGCCAAGGGCCGGGCCCAAGGCAATTGGAGGTGCGAGGAAGAAAAGTTTCAAGAAGAAGGGCAAAGGCAAGTTGACAGTGGCTTCTAGGAAGCCAAAGGACAAATCTCGCGACATCTGCCTAAACTGCTGCGGCAAGAGGGGTCACTGGAAACGTGACTGCCGAATGGGCATTGGGCAGAGGGAGGATATCAAGGCTAGCAAGGCTATCGCCTCTGGTATGTTTGTCATTGAGATAAATATGAATACTTCTAGTTTTAAAAATTGGATTTTTGATTCTGGTTGTGGTGCTCATATTTGTACTGATGTGCAGGATCTGCATGATAGCAGGGTGCTGGCGTCAGGGGAGATGGATCTACGGGTCGGAAACGGAACACCTGTTGCTGTTTTGGCCGTAGGGACTTTTGTTTTAGAACTGCCCTCAGGGCATGTACTTAAACTTATGAACTGTTATTTTGTACCTAGTTTAACTAGGAATATTATATCTGTATCCTTGTTAACCCAGCAGGGTTACACTTTTGTATTCAGAAACACTGGGTGTTATTTATATCTGAATGATGCAGAAATTTGCACAGCTGTTGCAAATAACGGTCTTTATATTTTGAATATAAATGAATCTCCTAAAATGACAAACAAAAGGCTCAAAAGGAGTAATCTAAAAGATGAAGCTTATATATGGCATTGTCGTCTAGGACACATCAACAAGACTCGCATATCCACACTCTCGAAGAGTGGGTACTTGGACGAATTTGATCCCAATTCATATGACGTCTGCGAATCTTGTCTTTTAGGCAAAATGCCTAAATCACCTTTTAGCGGTAAAGGTGAACGTGCCACAGAACTGTTGGCTCTAGTTCATACTGATGTATGCGGGCCCATGTCTAGCCAGGCTAGAGGTGGATTTCACTACTTCGTAACCTTTACAGATGATGCATCTCGTTACGGTTATGTGTATCTTATGAGACACAAGTCGGAAACTTTTGAGAAATTCAAAGAGTTTCGACACGAAGTGGAGAAACAAACAGGGAAGAGTATTAAGACATTACGGTCAGACCGTGGTGGGGAATACTTAAGTTGTGAGTTTCAAGATTACTTGAAAGAATATGGTATTCTTTCACAGTGGACTCCTCCTGGAACACCGCAATTAAATGGTGTGTCCGAACGGAGAAACCGCACCTTGTTGGACATGGTAAGGTCAATGATGAGTCGCACTGAGCTACCAATATCCTTCTGGGGATACGCATTAAACAGTGCTATACTTATTTTGAATAAGGTACCGTCGAAGTCTGTTGAACAGACTCCATATGAAATATGGACAGGAAGGAAACCAGGTTTCTCTTTCCTGAAGATTTGGGGATGCTGGGCATATGTTAAACGTTTGGAAGGTACCAAACTTGAACCCAAATCTGATAAATGCCTTTTCGTAGGATATCCTAGGGAAACCAAAGGATATTACTTCTATCACACCCGCAAGAGAACAAAGTATTTGTTGCTCTACATGCATTTTTCCTTGAGAAGGATTTTATAAATGCAGTGGTAAGTGGGAGGAAAGTAGAACTCGATGAAGATCGTGGTAATACTGTTCCTGGCAATGAATCAACGACGGAACAAGAACAGACCGTCCAGGATGAGTCTGTACCACAAACTTCACATACACAAGGACCGCGTAGGTCGGAGAGAGTCAGAACAGTACCTGAGAGGTATGGGTTCCTGATCTCACCTCATGTAGATATTAATCTTATTGAGGATAATGAGCCGGCTACGTATGAGGAAGCGATACGAAATATCGATTCCGCTTTATGGCAAGATGCCATGAAGTCCGAGATGGATTCCATGTACGCCAACCAAGTTTGGACACTGGTTGATGCACCAGAAGGCGTAAAGCCTATTGGATGCAGATGGATCTTCAAAAAGAAGACCGACATGGATGGCAACGTACAAACGTACAAAGCTAGGCTTGTAGCGAAGGGGTATCGTCAACAATACGGTATTGATTATGACGAAACCTTCTCACCCGTTGCCATGATTAAATCCATTCGGATAATGCTTGCAATAGCTGCATATTTCGACTTCGAGATATGGCAGATGGACGTTAAGACCGCTTTCCTTAACGGAAACCTTTTGGAGGATGTTTATATGCAACAGCCTGACGGTTTTATCGTGCCAAGACTTGCAAACAAGGTTTGTAAGTTAAATCGATCCATTTATGGATTGAAGCAAGCATCACGGTCATGGAATCAGCGTTTTGATGAGATCATAAAAGAATATGATTTCGTGCAAAACGCAGATGACCCTTGTGTATACAAGAAGGTTAGTGGGAGAGCACTTACTTTTATTGTCCTTTATGTCGACGACGTATTGCTTATAGGCAATGACATTCCCATGCTAACGTCGGTGAAAGCTTGGCTTTCATTAAAATTCTCCATGAAAGATCTGGGAGAAGCAGCCTTTATTCTTGGAATAAAGATCTACCGGGATAGATCTAAAGCTGCTTGGACTCTCCCAGAGTACATACATTGATAAAGTGTTGAAGAGATTCAACATGGAACAATCCAAGAGGGGATTGGTTCCAATGGTACGAGGTACCTCTCTGTCTAAGGACATGTGTCCTAAGACTCAGGAAGAGAGAGACAACATGAGTCGGATACCGTTCGCCTCGGCAGTCGGATCGATCATGTATGCCATGATATGTACACGACCTGATGTCTCATATGCTTTGAGCATGTGCAGTCGCTATCAGGCCGATCCAGGTGAAGGTCACTGGACAGCAGTTAAGAATATCCTTAAGTATCTTAAACGAACTAAGGATGCTTTCTTAATTTATGGAGGTGGAGAACTTGAGGTATCTGGGTATACCGATGCAAGTTTCCAAACCGACAAGGATGACTATAAGTCACAATCCGGGTACATTTTTTTGTTTGAATAACGGAGCAGTGAGCTGGAAATCTTCCAAGCAAGATACTTACTGTTGCCGATTCAACAACAGAAGCGGAGTACATCGCTGCATCTGAAGCAGCAAAGGAGGCAGTTTGGATCCGAAAGTTCCTAATCGGATTAGGAGTAGTTCCGTTAGCAGCTGAGCCCGTTCCATTGTATTGTGACAATAACGGGGCTATAGCGCAGGCTAAGGAACCAAGGTCTCATCAACGGTCCAAGCATGTTCTTCGACGTTACCATCTGATTCGGGAGATTATACATCGTGGCGATGTAAAGGTCGAGAAGGTCACATCAGATGATAACATTGCAGATCCGCTGACGAAGGCTGTTCTTCAGCAAGTTTTTGAACGACACATACATAGTTCGGGTATTAGATGCCTGAGTGACTGGCTATAGGCCAAGTGGGAGATTGTTAGACATTATGTCCCATAGCGTCACTGTTTGTAAATGATATTGTATTATTGTACAAAATTAACTATGTGATAATGAATTGCCTTTTGCCGTTTTGTAATGTTATTTACTTTGATATATAAATGGCGAAAGTCCATATGATTAGTACCGGATTGAGATGATATGAGACAGTATCAATCCATAAAGGTTTAATCATTAAATATCCCTAGTCGTAGTATTATCGAGATCGGACATCGATAATGCGGAATAGACTAGTATTGCGCTTGTGCACGTTGTGAGGGCACAACGGCATAGTTCTCATATATTTAAGTATTGGATACTTATGCAAGTGCGATAGGAGGTTGTGTTTTACCGATGGTACGGAAAACAGCTTCGCTCTGGATAGACCCCGCGGAATCCCATTGGTAGTATGTCTACGTGTCTATGGGAGGCCGCATCAAGGTAGGTGTATATGGTCTTAACCTGAGACTTACATCGCTAGTACTTGCGACAATCGGTAAACTTTGGTTTTGGTGGTTGGGGACCTTAACCGGTTCTGTGTACACCTCTTCTGGGTTTATCGAGAATCGTAGTGTACTGGATGTAATGTCAAGATGGAAGTATCGCTTCAGACATATGGAGGCGATGATCACGCAGGACACAGAACTAGTACTCTATAAAAGGTTGCAACCGTCGGGACAATATGACCAGGTCAGGATTGTCCGATTTAAAGAGACTAGTTGCTTGATGTCCGATATATGTTTCGTACGGGGCAGACACATCTCCAGCCCCAGGCCTAGCATGTGATCATCCGATACTGGATCGATGTACGCAATACTACGGTATACTACGCTTGATACAGATTATATTCCTATAAGAATATCTGGAGAATTGGGTAGGCATGGCGCTTTGCTAGAAGCCAACCTTGTCTTGTAAATCGGTATAGACGTAGTACGAGGTACGTACGTGTTCGGATTATCCGACGACCGGATTTACTGCCAAAATATCCAGAGATCTCTTGGGTCGCTTCCTGAAGATTCACCTATGATATTTGATTCGGACTTAACTAATCTTGGATTAATTACGGAGAAACTTTATCTCGGATAAAGTGCCTTATTTAGAGAGAGAGAACGATTAATTTGGTATTAATCGATATAATTATTATATTCGATATAATAATCGAAATTCGATTTCGACGCGAAATTAAAATTAGATTTTAATTCGGGCATACGAGTTAATTTAGAATTAATTCGTAAGCGACGTAAATAATAATTTCGCTAGGAGCGATTATTATTTAAATCCGATTTAATTAACGTCGCGACGCTAGCTCGGTATTTCGGAAATATCGAACCCGAACGCGTGAGTGGACGTGGGCCCACTTTCATTGGGAAACGTGTGGGGCCCACATGACACTTGTCATTGATATGGCATTGCATGTTAATAGTGTATAAAAACACTCTAAGGCATTGCATGGTGATAGTGTGCATTTCACTCAAAGGCTTTGCATGGAGTTTGAGTGTTTGACACTCTAAGCCATTGCATGGTTTATGTCATAGATTTATTATTAATTTAATAAATTATAACATAAATATAAATTGATTTTTGGTATACAAAGATTAATAATCAAGTCTTTACACAAAAATTCTCTCTTCTCTCTCAAATGCCGTGAACACCATTGTCAAGGGCAAGGAAGATTTGATCTTCCACTTCTCCATTTTTGCTAGCACAAGCAAGGGATCAAAAGAGGTGATAGGGAAACCATCAAAGAGCTTGGAATAAAAAAGCTTGGAGCTTCAAGTCTTCTTCCTCCTCTTGGCCGAATCCTCCACCACTTGGAGCTTCTACCATTTGATCTTCTACTTCATCACAAGGCATTGTAAGTATGATTCCGCCATACTTCATGTTTAAATATATATTCTTTATAGTATTTCACATGCTTAATCTTTGTTTGGGACCTATATAATAGAAACCAACACCTGTGATTTGTTCCTTGGACGGAGAATGCTATGACACGTATCAGTCCACCACGATGATTAAATCATTAAATATCCTATTCAGAGTATTATCGGATGACATGCTCGATAAATAAGTAAAAGACTAGTATTACACTTGTGTACGTTGTGAGGGCACAACATCATAGTTCTCATATATTTGGGTATGGATACTCAGCAAGTGTAATAGAAGGTTGTGTTTTAAAACCGTGGTACGGGAAACAGCTTCGCTCTGGATAACCCCTGCTGAATCCCATTGTAGTATATTAATGTTTCTATGGGAGTCTGCAATCATGGTAGTGTATTTGGTCTTAACCTGAGGACTTGCACCGCTATACTTGCGACAATCAATATACTTTTGGTGGGTCGTCCAGGGCTTTACAGGTTTTCTGTGTACGCAATGCTGGGTATATTGAGAATCGTAAAGTGTTGGGTGTGATGTTAAGACGGAAGTTATCACTCTAGTCATTGGAGATGATGGTCACTAGGATACGGAACTCGTTCTCAATTAAATGCTCGAGCTATCGGGATATTTGACTAGGTCATGTATTCCGATTATAGAGACTAGTTGCCAGACTCTGATATGTGCTTCGTACGGGGCAACAAATTCACACAATCCAGCCTCAGGCCTGCACGTGAACATCCGCTACTGGACAGAAATACGCAATACTACGGTATACTACGCGTGAATATAGATCACAATATTCTATAAGGATATTTTCCGGAAGAATTGGGTAGGCATGGCGCTTTGCTAGAGGGCAATCTTGTCCTTGTAAATCGGTATAAAACGTAGTACGAGGCACTTACATGTTCGGATAGTCCGACGACCGTATTTACTACTGCCAACATATCCGGAGATCTCATGGGTCGCTTCCCGAAGATTCCCGATGATGTATGACTCGCACTTAATTAATCTGGGATAATTAGAAGAGAAGAAAATTAATCTGGAATTAATTACGGAGATATTTTATCTGGGATAAAATATTAATTAAAGAGAGAGACGATTAATTTTGATTAATCGATAAAATAATATATTTGATATATTATATGAGATTGGATTTCGACGCGGAATTAAAATTAGATTTTAATTCAGGCGAACGAATTAATTTAGAATTAATTCGTTAGCTACGTGAATAGTGATTTCGCTAGGCGTAATCGTTAATTACGTCGCGACGGAAAATTCGTTAATTTGGAATTAGCGAACCCGAGCCCGGGAATATTTGCGGAGCACATTCGCATTTCAAATTTGAGTGCGTCACGCAAGTCAAATCAAGCGTCAAATCGCTAGTCCCATCAATGTCAAATCACATGTCACTTTGAGTGATGTGACAATTTGATTGATTGATTTGAGTGTTGATGTGGTAGTTGAAAAGCTTTAAATGCTTTTGGCTTTTTGACTTTTTTTTTGACTTTGGTTTTTGGAAAATTCAAAAGTAGTAAATGGTTTATTTTATTCTTGGAAAATATAAATAACCAAAATACATATTTCTTTTTTATTCCTCTCTCCCATTTACGGTTTCTAAGGAAAACCATTTTCCCTCCTCTCTTTCCTTCTCCCGCACTCAGCTTGGAGCCGATTTCTTCCTCAAATTTCTGGTTTGACCGAACAAAGGAAGAAGAAGAAGTGCTAGCACACACATGGGTTTATACACAAAGGTGATAGGGAAACTAACACTGAGCTTGGAATCAATTTTGGAGCTTGAAGCTTGGAGCTTCCATGGTGTCTCCCATGGCCGAAATCTTGGAGGACTTTTCACAGCCCAAAACCGAGCACCACTGCAGTTCAAATAGCTCACTGCGAGCTTCAACAAGGAGGAAGAAATGGCTTGTTCTTCGTAGCATCAAACTGATCAATGTGAGTATGTATTCCGCCTTACTCCTTTGTGTATTCATGCAAATTTCTTGCTTGATTTGATGAATCTTGGGACCTAATTAGAAACCAACAATGGGATCTATGAGCTTTGATCAAGCATGAAAAATTAGGGTTTTGAATTGGGGTAAAATCAATTGAAGCATGATTTGGTTGAATTGATTGATTAAGTATGCTTGTATGTTGATGAATTGAAGTTGTTGTATGTTCAATTTCATGAAATTGGATTGGATCCATCTTTCCCCAAATTTTTGGGCATGGCCGAAAATTGAGACCCTAATATCTTGGTGATTTTTTGTTTGTTTATCATTGAATGACTTAAAACAATAGGGTAATGTTTTTTTGAAGTTCAATTGGATTTGAATTTTGATTTGGAACATTTTCCTTTAAAAGTAGGCTTGGCCGAATTCAAGTAAACATGAAATTCATTTGATTTTTTTTG